>JAODYC010000149.1:3690-55645 GCA_026262405.1 Curvularia hawaiiensis | reverse complement strand
ACGTGCTAGGCACGCAGTAAAGAGTAGGTAGCTGCGACAACTATGACTACTTTAAAAAGAGTGGTATTACCAGGGGATTTTCCGGTTTCGCCAGTTATGCAAGGGCTTGTATGGATGCAGTAATGTAGACGGTCAGCTTTTGTGCTAAAAACTTTACCGTATTCAATCCTCATGGTCAGAGGAGGAGACACCTCTGCATTGTTCTTACCTGTACATACAGTACTCACCTACTGGTACCTCTCCAAACCTAAGCCCACCTCGATCCACTTGACACGCTTTTTCCACAAGCTTCCACACAGCGACCGTGCCGCACCTCCATGGCCCCGGCACTTCACCCAAGCTCGACCTTGTCCCCTCATGACGCTGACAAACCGCCGATCTCTATTCCATCCATGCAACCAGCTTCCCACCAGTCTGAAAGCGGCCTCGGGCAAGAGTCGCCCGAAAGCCAAGGCCGGCACACGCTCGCGTCTCCAATCCGGGGTTTGAAATCCTCCACCAACGTCATTCCGCGGCTTTACCCCAAGGCCGTTAGCGCCGCCCCCAGATTACCCCAGCTTTAAGTGGCATCGCGCGTGATGATGGCGCGCACTGCATGTGGTTCAAGCGCTAGGGTGACCTTGGGTCTTTTGCGAACGAGCGAACGGGGATGCATTAGCTTGCTCAGCATGGCAAGATGAGGGGGGAGGTTTCAACCTGGCTCGACTGACTCTTTCTTTTTGCCGTGTGCTGGACCCGACAATCTCGCCGATTTGGTCTGTTGTACTAGGGACAGGTTGGGGTCAGGTTACCTTCGAGAGGCGGGGGAAACAAAACGTCCCTGCAGGACGGTCCTGATCGACTTCTCTCTCTTCTTTTCCTTCTATCCATCTGCTCTACTGGGGCTTGTTGGCTGGTTAGCTAGTGCTTCAACACTCTTCGGACGTATCAATTACATTGTCACAGGAACATAGACTTGTACTATCATGGGCTTCCTCAAGCGTCCGAAGCTGCGCAGTCGCGATGACCAGAGGACGCGTGCTGCAGAGCTCACGCTGAGAGAAAGTATTTACCCGCTCTGTCTGGTCACGATTCTCTTCTTCCTCTGGGTAAGCATTCACTCCATTATAGCAGTGGCAATGGCATTGCTAACCACCCCTGCCTACCCAGGGCTTTTCATACGGTCTCATCGACACACTCAACAAGCACTTTCAAATCCAGCTTGGAATCACGCGCGCTCGCTCATCAGGCCTTCAAGCAGCGTACTTTGGCGCGTACCCGCTGGCGTCTCTGGGCCACGCAAACTGGCTGCTGCGACACTGGGGATACAAGGCCACATTCATCTGGGGTCTTACACTCTACGGCATCGGCTCTCTGCTCGCATGGCCTTGCCTGGTCTACCGCTCGTTTGGTGGGTTCTGCGCTGCGATTTTTGTAATCGGCAATGGACTGGGCTCGCTGGAGACAGCGGCAAACCCGTATCTTGCAGGTGTGTTTGGCAATAGTAAAGCAAAAAGAAGAGACTGACAAGCGGTAGTTTGCGGTCCGCCCAAGTACAGTGAGATCAGAATCAACATTGCGCAAGCCTTCAACGGCATTGGGACGGTCGTAGCGCCGGTGCTCGCGTCGTACGTCTTCTTCAACAACGTGGGCACCGACCAGAAGTCACTGGAGAACGTGCAGTGGACGTACCTCGGTATCGCATGTTTTGTCTTTGCGCTCGCTGTGGTGTACTACTTTACTGAGATTCCGGAGATCACTGGTATGGTCCACCCTACAGCAAGCTTCAGTACATGACTGACATGGATTAGATGCCGATATGGCGTTTCAAGCCGAGACCACGCACGCTGGTACTGACGTCAAGCCATTCCGCAAGCAGTACCGTCTTTTCCATGCGACGTTTGCGCAGTTCTGCTACACTGGTGCACAGGTTGCGATTGCTGGAGCGTTCATCAACTACGTTACTGAGACGCGTGTGAACCCAGACGGGACACTAACAGACAGTGCGACAGCATCACGGTTCCTTGCGGGTGCACAGGGCGGTTTTACGCTCGGCCGGTTTGTAGGCAGTGCAATCATGAAGTTTGTCAGGCCGCGCTGGGTGTTTTTCGCCTTCATGACCATGTGCATCGTCTTCATCATTCCGGCCATCACGGAGCGAGGCAACACGGGCATGAGCATGCTGTACATGGTGCTCTTTTTCGAGAGCATCATCTTCCCGACCATTGTGGCGCTGGGAATGCGTGGCCTGGGCAAGTACTCGAAGCGTGGGTCTGGCTTCATCGTCGCGGGTGTCGCTGGCGGTGCTGTGGTGCCGCCGCTGCTGTTTGGAGCCAGCGACTCGCTTGGAAAACCAAGGCCGCTCGAGGGCTACGCCCCTACTGCGACTGCCATGACAGTTCCATTGGCCTTTTTCGTTGCTTCATGGACGTATGCCTTTTGCGTCAACTATGTGCCGGCGTACAGGAACGTGGCCGACAAGTTTTCGACGGCTGAGATTGGAATTACCAACGCGCACGCCGACGATCCAGAGAATCAGGCTGTGCACAGCGATGGGGACAAGGGGGTGCTGCCAGAGCACACTGAGAAGGCATAGGGTGGACTGAGAATTGTAAATGGTGAGGGGTATCAGAACCGTGAAAGATGGACGGCGGCAGGAGGTTAGAAAGGTGCTGTAGTGTGTATTGCAACAATGCAAATCAAGTGTTGAAGTCATGACGGTGCGAAACGGGCCAGGATGATGTGAGGCCTTGCTGGATGACGGGACCCGGGGCTGAGGGTGTGCGTTCGAGTGACAGCGCCCCGAAGAATACGCGGCCCCCGCAATGCAGTACGAGAGGGCCCCGCATGCAGCAACACAACGGCCATGGCGAGGCGAGTGAGGATGCAGACCATGGTGTTGACTGCGTGAAGCCTAGGTAGATACCGTTTCAAGTAGGCAGATGCGACGATCGCCAGTAGCAAAGGCGGCGCATGGTCGTTTTGGAGCGATGTCAGCACCCGCCGGGTTACGCGTCGTTGAGTCGTGGGTGACGAGGAAGACGAAGGATTTGGACGCTTTGGGACAAGGTTGGACGCGGATGGATCTCCCGTCGCCTAGATGGAGGTGGGAGTTTGCTGCGCGCTCAGCTGGCGACGGCACAGGCGACAACGGCGAGACGGGCAGCAAGGCGCAGAGGACGAGGCGGCGAATGGGCTGGTGCAGGTGCATGCAGATGGTGGCGACTGTCCTGTAGTATGATGTACTGGAACCGTGTCCAGGGTCTGGTGCGAGTTTGTGGGCGAGGGCACGGGCAGCTCCACGTCTTCCCGCAGGTGCCGAGCAGCCGTGTGTGCCTGGCAAACGACAGAGTAAGACGAGAGAGTAAGACCAAGCCTGGCGCTCTTCGTTCGACCCGACCAATTCACTCTCTCTCCTCCACCACCCCTCTCCCCGCCGCGTCGCATCGCCAGTCTCGCCCCCCGCCAGCACGAAGAATGCGGTGGTCATGGACAGGAAGGCCCTCTTCTTCCCGTGGTAAGCGCGACGCTTTCCCTCCACGATGCCGTTCCGTAGTACTGACCACCACCGCGCAGCGGCCTCGTCCTAGCATCTGCCTATCTGAGCACCGCAACGCCCATAGACTACTCGTTTGCCCTCGACAAGCCCCTGCACACAGTCGCTATCCTGCTGCTCCTGACCGGCTTCGCTCTCGTCGCCGTCGAGGCCTGGTCGTCCCGTCGCCGACATCATCCCCATCACTATCACCACCATCCGTCCCAACCGCCCACCGCAACCTACGTCGCATTCGCTCTCAACAATGTCCAGACCCGCCACCCCGGCGAGGAGATCTGGACAGAGGCCGGACAGCATGCCCCCCGCAGAGCATGGAGCCTGAGGGCCGTCGGCGCCTTGTTGGCCGTATTACTCTTTGCCCTGTGCGGTCGCATCGCCATCTTCTACAATGTCACCAGGCATGTCGAGTGCACTGGACCATCGGCCTTGGTGCGCATGACTCTACTCTCTTCTCTGCCAGAATTAAACCGACTAACCAGCCCCAGGCCTTTCTTCCCCTCGTTGTCGCTCTCTACCACAGCATCCGTCATCCCAGCCAGCGCCAGTACCCCGCCTGGAGTGCTGACACTCGCACTCGCTCACCACTCGACCGCGTCTTTGGCTTCGTCTTCAATGGCTCCACGCGCTACATCATTCCCTCCCTTCTGCTCGCCATCAGCAGCTTTCTTGTCAGCATCAAGTCGTCTACTTTGCGTTCCACGTACATCTGCCCCATTGCCAATTCGGCCGCAACCACCATTCCTTCGCTACAGTTTGTTGCCTTCTTACTAGACTGCCTGATCCTTCAGGCCCTCTACCGCCTAGTCGACGATGCCATCTCCGAGCCCGACGACTGGTCCATCCTCCTTCAAGACGGCACCTCCAACCATGTCCTGGTTGGATTGACTTTTATTGTAAGCTGCTGCATTACCCAGTTTTACCCGCCCTTAGATACTAACCACTGCCAGGCATCCTCCTTGGTTCTTGTTGTCGCGGGCATCGTCATTTACCCGGCAATGCCAGAGCACCGCGAATGGATGCTTTCGTTTCCTTCCGAGTATCTCCTTGGTCTTTTGCGTTTATCGTTGATGATACCCTTTACGACGTTATGTTTTATAAAATCCGTATGTTCCTTCCCATCCTGCCTCTAGGATTGTCGCTCACCATATCTACAGGCTCGATTGTATGGCGTTATGAGCTCGGTGCTCACTGTTGCATTTTCTTCTGCATATATTGGCGTTCTTCGTGCACTGGGGACCGGCGTGTCCCACTCGTTCCCACCAAAGTCCACTGTTGGACTGGTCTTGTGTTTGACATTGCTTACCATCGCACTCATCATTCATTTGCTAACAGACACCAACATCGACACCCGCATTCGGTCCAAGGTCCCATTCCGCTTGGGCAGAAACCAGTCAGCCACGTTCATTGTTCTCCTTATCGCCTTTTCCATTGGTGTGGTTGTGTACCGTCGACAAGGACCAGTGCTTGAACACCCCATCACTACCCTGATCGACATTGCTGCAGTGCAACACGACAAGTGGGCTTCTCAAGCACACCGGAGCAACTCACTGGCCGAAGCTGTAGTACATTATCGCCAGCGCTACAGCCGTGACCCGCCACCCAATTTCGACAAATGGTACAATTTTGCCATGAGCCGTAACTGCATAGTAATTGACGACTACGACAATATCGAGCAGGATTTGGCACCCTTTTCTTCCTTCAATTCCGACGACTTGCGCTTGCGCACCGCAACGGTCCTGGCCACACACGAGGCTGTCGGTGGTATCCGCATAAGAGATGGAAGAGCAGAAGTATTTGACAATGTCGAAGAAGTGCACCGTGAGACAATGGGTGGCGTCGTTGCTATGATTCAGAAGTTTGCCGAATTCCTTCCGGATATGGATTTGGCCATCAACTTGCAGGATGAAAGCCGCGTGGCAGTTCCTTATGAACGTCTACAGGATGCGCTGGATAACCCGCAGCCTTATCCTGTATCTGAGCCGACTAGATCAGCCAGAGGTTTCAGTACAGATCGTGCTGAGAAGTGGACACACATCGATCGTGTCAGGACTGATCCAAATTTCTTTGAAGACGCTCGGACGAAGCCTGTTTTCGAGACATATGGCTCAGCCGCCTGTCCGCCCGACTCGCGAGCGCGCAAGGAGCGTCATTGGAACACAAGGACATTTTGTCACACCTGCACGCAGAGCCATTCCGTCGGTGCCTTCGTTGCCAATTGGACTCTGTCAGCGGATCCTTGCCATCAGCCTGACATTGCAAATCTCCACGGCATGTACCTCAGCCCGTCGAACCTAATGGGTACTCACGATATTGTTCCCATCTTCAGCCAGAGCCGCGCTCCTGGCTTTGTTGATATTCGGTACCCTTCACCCTCAAGCTATGCGGAAAAGAACAAGTATGGCTTCGACGAGAAATCGCCTGACCCTCGCTTTGTGGACAAGCTGGATGTGCTTTTCTGGCGCGGTACGACTACCGAAGGAACGGCCTCGTACGGAACTTGGAAAGGCATGCTTCGCCAGCGATTTGTACATCTCATGAACAACGAAACTTCGCGCCAGCCCATTCTCCTGCCCAAGACAGACCACAGCGGTCACTTTGAATACATGCTCAAGCGCACGGCCGATATCAAGAGGTTTCTAGAAACCAAGACTGATGTCCGTCTCATTGGCCCCATCGCCCGTTGCACTGGCCAGGACTGCATTGATCAAACAACCGAGTTTGGATTTGGTGACCCCATCGACTTCAAGCAACACTGGCGCTATCGTTATCTCTTCGACACAGACGGCGCCGGCCTCTCCAGCCGCTTCATTCCCTTTCTACAGTCAAACTCAGTCGTCTTCAAAGCCGCCCTCTTTCGCGAATGGTACGAGGGCCGCCTCACGGCCTGGAAACACTTTGTCCCCGTCGACATCCGCCTGCACGACCTTTTCTCCAGCCTCGCGTACTTTGGCGGCTATGGCGTCGAGGAGCGCAACAAGCGTATGATGGAGGGCCACAGCAAGGCCGCAGAGAAGATTGCACGGGACGGCAAAGTGTGGACGGAAAAGGTGCTGAGGAAGGAGGACATGGAAATTTACATGTTTCGCCTTTTGCTAGAGTGGGGCAGGTTGACAGATGATGCGAGGACAGAGGTGGGTTTTCGACTCGAGAAGGGACGCAGGAGTGACGAGGAGAGAGTGGGGAGCGTGGAGAGGGAAGTGCAGGAGTTGTAAAGGTCGATATCTGAACTGGACCTTTCTTCATTAAGGCGTTTCGTTTGTTTCAGTGTTTGGAAATAGCATTTGCATGGCGTTGTTCTTTTCTTCTACTTCTTCCTCGTATAGACTTGCACATCATAGCTGTCTATCTGCTTACTCTCGTCTCATTCCATTTTTCTCTCTGAATTATCTTCTTTTGCGCTAAAACTATCATCGTCATACAACATTGAATACTTAACACCTCACCCTCCGCTTATGACTCGGACTATTCATCCAGCTCGCCTCATACCCTCCGTCTTCCCCCACCTCTTCGTCCTCACGATCCACATCCCTCAAATCGATCCCCGTCACGCCATCCGGGTCATCATCGCCCCCAGGACTCCAAACGGGACTCGTTGCAATCCTCGGCCGAGATTTGAATACCCGGTCATATTCAATTTCGTCGCTGAATAGCTGTTCTGTCGGAGTACGCTCGAGACTCCTGCTGTCGTCTTCGTCTTCCGAGGCTTCTTCAATTGACTCACGGTTGCGCGGCGGAGTGTCGAATTGGTTGATAGGGTGGAGGCTTTGTCTACCGCCGCTGCTTTTGCGCTTTTCCTTCTGCTGGTTGGGTAGGGTCCTGCGGGGAAGAGATTGCGTGGCTGCCATACTGAGACGTGTGCGTTCGAGGAGATCTGCCTGGCGATTGACATCTTCAGATGGCATGGAAGGTATTGGGGGTGGTGCCATGCTAGGTAAGGCTGGTGATTCGAGGGCTGGCTCGAAAGAATGGGCGCGGGACATGGTTAGACGTGTTCGTTCAAGCAGGGATAGGGACATGCGTGGCTGGGGTTTCTTGACGGGGGAGGGAGTTGCGTTGCCAATCGAGTCGATGATCTGGTCGGCCATGGCGTCTTCGGGGTTGAGTATTGGTGGTTCAAAGGTTGGAATTGGTCGCTGCGACGGATACTGTGACGACGGCTCCGAGACATCTTCTTTTGAGGCTTTTGGTGAGGGAGACGCTTGCTGTACTGTGAGAGTAACGGTGGTTTCAGGGCTCTCAATATATGATGCTTCATTTTCACGGAGTGGCGTGGGCGGCACAGAGTCCGGTGCTGGTCTACCCTCATAGTGAGTCTCTGCAGGTGACTCGACATCACGGGGGACCGGAGGAGAGCTGCGAAGTGCAGAAGCGTGTCCAACAAGCGACGCGTCTGAATCGATTGGTGGAGACACTGCTGGAAGGTGTTGTGACGGTCGAGCAAGGGTAGGTACTTTGTGTAAAGAATTCGGTCTTGATAGATGCTTGGGTTTAGGAGGAACAACTGGGCTGGTCGGAGATCCTGGTACCGATTCGGATAGGGTCTGTTTCCTCCTTGGAACCGGCGATTGCACTTCTTTTGCTGGAGAGGTACGCCTTTTTGGCAGGATGGTTGATATGGGGCCTGCTCGAACCCTTCCGACGTGTGATAGCTCAATGTCCATGTCAGATAAGATGTCGCGATACTCTGCTCGCATTGCCGGACGCTTAATTGTCGCTTGCTCTACCTTTTGTTTCGAAGATGGTAGCTGATATTGCGAGTGAGCATCAAATTTGAGTTCTTTGATAGGCACAATGCCTTTTGAACTTGATGTGTGGTCTTTTCCAGAGGCATCGTTCTGCAACTCATCACGGAAGGCTTTCCACTTTTGCAGCCGTGCTTGTTGCTCCTGCACTCTCGACTGTAGATTCTCCAGTAGCCCGGTTTCCGGCGCAACATCTTCAAGCTTCCGCCCTTTCTCTACCATATACCAAACCTTGTCAAACCGGCTACCCAGGAAAGCATCTTCTGCCTGAACATCATCGCCATGCAGCATGACATTTAGCCATTTTTGATTGCCTATCCAGTTGTCTTTTAACTGTCTCTTGACATTATCCGCCTCCTTTTGTGATACTGCAGGCTTTTGTGCTCGGGGTGTGTCCTTGCATTTGCGTATACGGCAATTGATGTCTTCGGCCTTTTTGTGTAACAACGCTTCAAAGTCCATGTACTTTCTTCTTTTCTCTTCTTTCTTTTTCAGAACATTAACCAGTGCTGCCTTGTGTGCGATAGCAAGCGGAAGCAAGGACTGCTGCTGATAGACCGGAAGCATCGGCGCTGTCGCCAGCCTCCTTGCGACTGCTTGAATTTCACTTGCTCCATCGCGTACTGCAAGAACCTTTTTGAGGACGGCGTTCGAGAATACGGCCATGATCTCGTAGAACTTTTCGCCCTTGCATTCGTCCAGCATTGTTTTTCTCAAAACTGTCTCCCTTCCTAGAACCCCATTCTTTTTCAACTCATTCAAGCATCGGTACAACGCAGCGCGGAGATTTAGCGATTGGAGTGGCTCAAGAGGTGGAAAGAAAGGCTGAAGTTTCTGTATCTGTGTTAAAGGTATACCGAAGATTCATCGCTCACTCAAGTATACCTGCGCGGTCTCATTGGGATCCCAAATCTCAAACAACCGGAACAAGGCCCACTCCGTTCCAGCGATCCTCTGCCGCTGGTCTGCATTCTTCCCCGAGAAAGTTGGCACTGTGATATCAGGCCAGTCTTGCCGTAGATCAAAGTCCAGCAATCGCAGGTTGGTCACAAAAAGCCTGATATCAGACGCCGGCATCGGGTTCAATTGCTGCGGCTTCGCATTGTTTGTTTTGACCGACATGCTGCGCGCATGTCCACTGGCAGTAGTGGTCGTGGTGGTCGTTGAGGAAGCCGAAGTGGTACGAGACATGCTTGCAACTGCAGAAGAGGCATGCGCGCAACTGGTCCTGTAAGAGTGTCTATGAGCTGGAGACGGTGCATGCGTGGTAATGCGGTGTGACGGACCCCTGCACTGTTTGCCAAGGCGGAGCCTATCGATAGGCGCGTTCGCGCTTCCTGATCCTGGTTTGCCTTTTGTCACCGTCTTCCGCTTTCCTGTCACTGGCCAAACACTCTCCACGCCTCAACAACGCATATAATTCAGCATTCATAAACCCACACCCGTCCCAATTTCTCAATCGGCATCGGTATCATGGCAGTCGACGAAGCAACCCAGACCAATGGTGTTCCCGAACCCAGCGCCGGCAAACTCGAAGCAAAGGATGCGCAAACCACAAAATGGACAGTCGAGAGCGGTATGTCATGAACAAGCAATGGCTCGTCCGTATGCGAAACCTCTCTCTTTCTCTTGGTGTTCTTGTTGCAACTGTCCCACTGATATGCTCCTGCAGTCCTCGCAGACATAAAACCCCGCCATGCAGAACACACCGACTCACCCGTCCCCTTCTTCCACCTGCTCGAGCGTCTCAAGACGACAAAACGTGCAGGATGGCGCCGCTTCGGCATCTCAGACTGTGAATCTATCGCCGACCACATGTACCGCATGAGCATCCTCACCATGATGGCACCTGCGTCCCTGAGTTCGAAACTCGATATCCTAAAGTGCTGTCGCATGGCGGTCATCCACGACATGGCTGAGTCGCTGGTTGGCGACATCACTCCTGTAGACGACGTGAGCAAGGAGGAGAAGAGCCGCAGAGAAACCGAGACTATGGACTACATCTGCACGAACCTGTTGGGTCAGTTCAACGGAGGTCTCAACGGACAAGATGTCCGCGCAATCTGGCAAGAGTATGAGGACAGCAAGACACCCGAGTCGCTCTTCGTCCACGACATCGACAAGATTGAGCTTTTGGTCCAGATGGTGGAATACGAGCGGAAATACCACTGCGAGAAGGACCTGGGTGAGTTCACGTGGGTCGCTGGGCGCATTCAGAGTGATGAGGTCATGATCTGGGCAAAGCAAATATTCCGCGAGAGGAAACAAATGTGGAAGGATGCAGGCAAGACGCCGACATGGAGAGCAAACACTGAGCCTTTGGACTGAAAAAATGCAAACATGGCACCCAGAACGAAGTTATGAATACGATGATGGTGTAAGGCACATAGACGGAGTAAGAGGGTAGACAATTACATCAATAAGTATACTGGTATTCTATAGTTTCATGGCAACCTCAGCGTAATATGTACATCACGGACTCGACAAACTAACCAGTCTCCTCTTCTTCACCTCTTTCGCCTGCGGCGTTACAACTCCGGGTGACCTACCCATCCCAGCCCCTGGATCCTCGCTACTTCCACTCTCAAAGCCCATGTAATCTCCACCGCCGCCACTCCAGACCTCTGGTCTCGTGTACTCGCCTCTTCTAATTTCTGACCCGCTCCTGCGTCCATGCCAGTAGCACAGCCCCTTACTGGGACCTGTATACTTTTCGTACAAAGGACATAGTGGGCTGTTTGGGAGATGCTCGGGGATAAGCCACTCAAACTTGCGACGCTCTTCTTCTTCTTGGCGCGCAAGTTCCGCGATAGTGCGTGGATCGTGCAGATTGGCGCTGTGCTGGTGGTTCACTCGGTACCAACGATCGTGGCCGAGCATGGGCGAGTCGGTGGAAAGGGACGGGCCGAGGGGTGGTCTAATGCCCTGGAAGCTTGAGTTTGTCTGTGCAAAGGCTTTGGGGCTGTTCGATTTGCCAAATGTTGGTCTGGACTGGATAGTGTTCCGTAGAGGGCCTTCTGGGCCTTCTTCCTCATCGTCCTCTTCTCCAAAGTTTGTGAGGTCGGTGGATAAGCTCATTAAGAGTGCATCCGAGTCCCAGTAGCCTTCGGAACTAGCTTGTGGTCTTTTTCGATGACCCCTCATGTCACTGCTTTGCAGATCGAAGAAGAAATCTGCTAGTTTGCCTTTGACGTCGCCGTTGGCATCGTATAGTGGTGGCGTTGGGATGCGGTTTAAACCGGGTGGAATAAACGGAGGTGGCGTTGGGATATGTGCTAAGGACGTTGATGGATACCGGTCTTGTTTGCTTTGATATATAGGATGCGCTGAATCCGCTTTCCTCTTGGATAACACTCGTACAGCTTGGCCGGAGAGTCGGCTCGACCGTTTGAATGGATTGATAGAAGGGCGATGTTTAGAAGGTTCCGATCCAGAAGACCGAGCTGCATCTTCACTAGAAGTTGTGAATCTCCATCGCCGCCAACGGGACCTGGCCTTATTTGAGTCTTGGGCCAACTGTTGTAGATCTGCTGTAGTTTGCGCTTTCATACTTTCTTCAGCTGGTGTTAAGCCCCCGTCCGGTATCCGAGCTACACCCGAGTCGTCCGCACTTGCAGCAGTGTGATAGTTTTGTTCATCAAATGATCTCTTTAGAAACGGAAGAGTGATATGATAACTGTCCCCTGTTTTGGCCTGCGACCGTTCGGATCTTGGTACCTGCGAGGAGTACAATGTGTCGTTACCAGGCAGAAGGCCTCTACCACTGTGACTACCATTTCTCAGTCCGGGGATATTATCGCTGCTGTATTCTTCTTCCTTGATGGGTGAGGATTTGCCCATCCGGTCTGGTTCCCATCTTGGCTGCTCGTTGCGCATCCATGGTGTCTTCGGACTTCGTGAGCGAGGAGCGGCAACGTTGCCAGCTATGTCAACTGGATGGCGAGCGCGAGCAGGTAGTTCCGGCATCTGACTCGGCATTGATAAGTCAAGTTGTACTTTGCGACGGGCTCGAAGTCCGCCGCCTGCTGCTGCTGGTGACTGGGAGTTCGACGGTTTGACGGATTTGTCGTCTTCTTTTAATGGCTGGTCAACGACGACAATCGGTTTCGAAAGCTCCCCAGGATTGTTTTTCGAGTCTGTGAAGGGCGGAGACTCAAAAGACAAGTTGCTTTCTTTCTTCTCTAACTTCGGTGTGCAATCTTGCTTCGAATCTCTCCTTTGCCAGTCTTGCTTATTGTCGGGAGTATTCAGGATCCTGAGATCTGGCATGTGCTTTGCGATTCCCTTTGCGAAAGCAATAATGGAAGACCTACGATGGCCTTGAGGGCTGTAATCACTGTCGATAGGTGAAAGGGACTCGAACATATGCAGGCCTGTGGGGGACTGCGACTGCACACTGTCAACATGGCGAATTTTGTGGTTTTGGATATCGTCAGCATTGTCAATGTAAGTTCGTCTTAGGATTTCTTCGAGGGGCGGGGGCGAGCTCGGTCGTTCGAGCTCTGCTGTCATTGCGTATTGGTTATGCCTGGGCTTTCCAGCGTCTGGTTGCTGGCCCCAGCTAAAACCTTCACGCCTGCTGGTGTGCCTTGGGGTAGTGCCCCCGGCCTGTCCTGATGCGTCGGTTTCGAGTATCTGGTCGGCATGCTCTTGCAGAGTGGTGTAGTGTCTGGTGGGAGCCTTGGGTAGGTTGAGCGGTGGCGAATCTGCAGCTTCGCGGGCAGGTGAAGCATCCTGGCCGCGAATGTCTAGAGCAGAATTTGAGCGTACCGCAGTAGTGTCGATTGCGTAGGGCTTGGATATAGGCACCGATAACATCGGCAGGCTGGCAATGGCTGCCTGAGGGGAGAAGAGATGAGGTGCGTCGGCACCAGGTCAGTCGTGCATCGAGGTGGGTGAATAACAGTCTGCTGCTTTTAGATTTATCAATAGGTGTATCGCGAAAGTGGCTGCAATCAAAAAGTAGCGGGCGATAGTAGGGTACATGGTCCTGTTATGGCCATGGATGTCCAGCAAGCGCGCATCTTGGTTTCCCACATTGGGAAGGAGAAATAGACGACAAGAGATCTCGACAAGGGAGCAACCACTCATGTTGCCGATGTACATACCCAACTTCCCAACAGGGACGCTAGTGCCATATTAGACTCCACCAACTCCGGCCCCATGCATGCGTTTACAAAACAACTATCCAAACCAGTAATCCAGACCGTATACACCGTGTATCGTATCAAGCCATGCCTCATAACACATGATTCAACAGTCTTACCCCGACGACCCCGATGTGGCCTGCACCACACTAGTGCCATCAACGAAGCGTGTGCGGAAGATACGATTCGCATTCTGGAACATGCCGTCCTTCAAACTGACAACGATGAACTGCGAACCCTTGAACCTTGTCTTGAACAGGCGACCGATGTTTTGTGTGTGGGACAAATCGAGCGCTGCGTCTACTTCGTCCAAGATATACATTGGCGCAGGCTTGAACTGCAGAAGCGCCATGATGAGCGACAGTGCAATGAGCGATCTAAGCAATGTCAGTGTATGTCGGGGGAGTGTCATGCATCAATGTTTACCTTTGACCACCACTCAGCTCTGTGAGAGACTGTTTCCACACCTTCCCAAGCATCACCTTGACCTCCAGTCCGTCGGAGATTGTTTTACCTTCAGGAGGATCAAGCTTCGCAAAACTACCGGGGAGGAGTTCGTTGAAGATTTGCCCAAAGTCGCGATTGACAATCGACCATGTCTTGTGAAGCGCTTCTTTCTTATACTCATCCAGCTTGACGATGGTCTCTTCAATCTTCATCTTGTCTCGAATAACTGTCGACATGTTCTTCTTGAGGCTGGCTTCCTTCTTCTCCACGCTGTCGATCATGGCCATGACTTTGGGATTGATCTTGTTCTTCTTCTGCTGGAAATGCTCCTCCAGAGACTTGCGCCTAACCTTCGCGTCCGCCATGTTGACTCCCTTGAAGTCATACACTGTACCTGGACGACCAAAGAGTTCCGAGTCGTTGGCAATGAATTCATACTCCTTTTCTAGTGCCTTGATGTGACTTGCAGCACCTTCTTGTTCTTTGTGAAATCTTTCAATCTCGTGACCTAGCTTCTGTTGCTCAAGACCGCCTTCTGTTATCGAAGAGTTCTTTGAACGAATCGCATCTTCAAGCGAGCGGAGTTCCTCATCAAAGCCAGTCAGTTTCGCTTGCTCGTCACTCAATTGTGCTGCGGCCAAGTCATGTGCATCCTGACTGAGTTAGTATCATTAACAACAAGAGGTCAAGAGTATGGTTACCTTCACACGAGATTGCTCAGCTAGCAACTGGTCAAGTTCTTGTTGCTGTGACTTCAGGTTGACCTGCACTTCTTCGAGCTGCTCCTGGGCGGCCGCAAGGTCACTTCCACACTGCTCGGAGTCGACCATAGCTTCACGCATCTGCATCTGAAGAGGCTTGATTGAGGCGTTGTTCTTTGCCAAAGCCTTTTTGAGCTTCTCTAACGAGGACTGCAGCTCCGCGAGCTTGCTATCCTTGTTATTGCTAAATTCGCTCATGTCACGCTCAATGCGTTTCGCGTCTTTGTTGGCTTCGTCTTGCCGGATCTTGGCCGCTTTGATGTCTTCTTTGAGTTGAGCAATAGTCTGCTTCATTTCTTCCACAGCTTGTATGATCTACCAGGTGGTTAGTAAGCCGACTGAGTACAAGACAAAAGATATCACATACCGATGAAGAAGCGTTGCTACCAATCTGGTCCTCTGTGAGCTTGACTTCGTGTCTCTTCAGGTCGAGTTCCTGCTTTGATTTGCGCACTGCATCCAACTTTTTCTTCTCCTTTGCCATGGTGGCTTGCAAAGAATGAAGCTGGGCTTCCTGTGACTTTAGCTCTGTCGTGATCTCGTTGAGCTTCTGCAGAGTAATGAGGACTCCGCTAGACTGGGGGGCACTGCCACCTGACAATACACCAGCAGGATCGTAAGTATCGCCCTGAAGAGTTACACTCTTCATGCGTACTGCGGGGTCGAAAGTTACACGCTTAGCGGTTTCCGCATCTTCGCAAACGAGGGTAGAGCCGAATACGTATTCCATGGCAGCGTTAACCTCATCATCGTATCCGATCAACGATAAGGCCAGGTCAACTTTGCCCGGCGCAATTTTCTGAGCCGCGCCGATTTTTTCTGCCGATGCCCTGAAGGCGGCAATCTTGTTAAGGGGGATAATAGTAACGCGCTTTTTCAGTTTGCCGTTCTCAAGAAGCTGCTTACCGGTTGCAGCTGAGTCAACGACTACGTTGTATAATCGGCCTCCGGCACAGATCTCTAGCGCAGTACCTGCCCGTGTATGCTCTTTTTCCAGAGTGAACAGCTGGGCAACAAGACCCTTGACGCGAGACCTATCGAAGTTTGGAGATGGGTCGCTATAGCTAAAGTCAATATTGGCAACTTGTCGTCTCATTCCATCCGCCTGCTGCCTGAGTTCCCGGATACGTGCTTGAAGGTGTGACTCTTGTTGGTACATGCTTGCCTCTTGAGCCTCGTCGTAGCCGAGCTTTGCCAGGTCTGCCTCGAGCTTCGAAGCTTGTGATTTCAAGGCCTCCAAATCTTTGAGTAGACCTGAGTTCTGCTCTTTTGCCTTCTTGGCTTTTGGCTCATCTTCTTTGATTTGTTTCTCGAGGTGCGATATTCTCAGTTTACTTTGCTCCTGTTCGGTGGCTGCGGCACTTGCCCTATTCCTGGCGTCCTGCAGCTGGCCTTGATAACCGCCCTCCTGACCCTCCTTTGACGCGACACCAGTTTGCAGAGTCTGCAGAAGCTCCTCTTTCTTCTCGGCCTCCTCTGTTTGCTTCGCTAGCTCAGCATGAGCTGTTTGGTACTTTTCTTGTGCTTTTTCGTAAGCTTGCTTCTTCTCTTGCAACAATTTCTCAAGCTCCTTGACACTCTTCTGAACGCTTTTCTCACGTTCAACTTCTTCGGCCATGCTCGTCTTCTTGAGTTCCAGATTTGTGGTCAATCGGACAATCTCGTGAGAATGTGCTTTGACCTCCTCCTCGAGAGCTTGAAATTTCCCGCCTTTGCGAAGTTCCTTTTCCCGTGTTGCCTTGGTTTGCTTGATGTCCTCTTGGAGATGTTCAATCTCTTTCTTCATACGCACGGTCGACTCTTCAAGGTCTTTCGCCCTTTGTTTCTTCGCCTCGAGATCTTCCGCTGATTGTTGTAATCTTTCGTTGTATCGCAAATAGTCGTGTGCCACAACCAGCTTAGTGAGGCGCTCGAGCTCACTCTGCGTCTGCTGAAACTCCAGAAAGGCTCGCTTTTCCGTCCGTAGCTTCTCGAGCTTCGGATCGATCTCATCTCGAAGCAGTTCGGCAATCTCTTGAACCTTCATCTCCTTCTTTGCCATTGTTTTGTAGGCTTTGTCTCGCCTGTCCTCAAACATGCGTGTTCCTGCAGCCTCCTCGAGCATAGCCAGAATTTCTTTTGCCTTCATATTCAACACTTGCATGACCTTTCCCTGTGCAATCATGAAGTTGGGGTTATTGATGTTGAGCTGAACAGACTGGAACAAGTTCTGTATGCTCTGTTGTTGCGCGCGGTGTCCATTGATGAGGTATTTGCTTGCTCCCCCCAGCACAATCTGCCGTGTGACCGAAATCTGTGCATGTTCCTCGAATCCAACCGGGCTCTTCGTCTTATCGCGGTTATCGAATACAATTGTGACGCTCGCTTTGGTGACTCCGGCCTGTCCGCGCTTATAGATGAGGTCCTAAACCTCGTTAGCACTTTCTGCAGGTCCACCGCCTGTTCTGCGTACCTGCAAGTTCTGCGCTCGCACAACGCTCAGATTGTTGATACCGAGAACAAAGCATATTGAGTCAAGAATATTTGACTTTCCTGATCCGTTGAGTCCCGTAATAGAGTTGAAACTCTCGTCCCTGGGTACATTTAGCAATGTGGCCCTGCCACAGCGGGGAAGTAAACACACCAGCCCGAGATGACTGTGCGGACGGCGTACGACTTGTAGCCCTAATGACACGTCAGATCCAGTCGCAAACTTGCGTAATATATACCGACATCAATCACGAGCTCTATGATCCTCATGGTGGCTGCATGTGCTGGTGTTAATTGTCCGATTGTTTGTTGTGTTTCGCGTGTAAACGACGTTCAGACGCCAGGGTTCTCCTAAAAGCGTTAGCTCCTACCCACTCACGCTAACCCCGCTGTCACGTGGCAGCGTGAAGTACTTCGCGTTTACTCAATCAGAGGGAACATCACTATCAACATGCATTAGGACATTAGTTGAAGGCCGTCCACGTCGTAAATTACTGCTACATGCTAAGGAATGAGCCACTGGAACTTCCGCTCACGCTAATCGCTAACATCGCTCAAAAATGCAAAACCCACACACTGTCAACTGCCAGCTATCGCGCTCGTCCCAGCAAGTACTCGGGCACAGCCTCCACTGCTTCGCTTGCTTCCGTGCGCAAAGTTTTTGAGCAGCTCTTTCTCCCGGGAGATGCTTCTGCCGGCTCTTTGGATTGAATAGATGCTACAGCTTTCCAGTCGAAAGTGCTTCCCTCCACATCTTCTGGTGGTGGGAGTGGGGCTGTTCTGGGGGCACCTCCCATCTCCAGATCCATTTCCTCTTGTTTGTTGTAAGGTATCTCATGTTTGAAATTGCCCATCATCCTAGAACCGTACGATCCGAGTTTGCTTGGCCGATGGCCAGTCACTGTTCCATCGTGGTAGTACGAGGTCTTGCGGCTCGTGCCATACTGTGGGAACAAGTGTCGGAATAGACACTTTGTCGCAGGTGCACACGCTGTCATGATGTGCACAGCGGGCTCAGCGATACTGATTGCAATGCCGATATCCCATGTGCGATCTTTGTTGGTGGGCGCAAAGCGGTAGTAGTACACGATGAACCGGCCAACAGAGACTCCTGTTGCGATCCATCCTAAACTCATAACAAACACCACTAGAATCTTTGTGCGTCGGTGCATCTGGAGATTCCACACCATGATGGATGGAATTGGCATGATGATGAGATCCATGAAGATGGAGAGGGCGCAAGATGCCAGAACGAACGTGCGGGAGTCGATACATGTGCCGCCCGGTATGATAGTTCCATTGGGTCCAACCTTGTCCATGGTAGGTCTGGACCAGGCGTAGGCGTGCGGAGTACATTGCGTCAGGTTGACGATTGAAGCTCCAACTGAGTACATGATGTTAAGCCAAGTAACAGCATGCAACGGATACATGATGCGTCGGCGAGCATCCTTCATACGGAAGAGGAACATGATAATTGAAGCCCGGATCAACCCCATCACTAGAGCTGTGTTAGCGAAGGTTATACAGCGACACATCTGAAGAGATATACGCACGAGGGTGATATAACATCTGCACCGTAAAGTTCCAATGCAGAGCAACGAGCTGCTCGTGGACAGACTTTTTGGGCAGATCATATACGTGGTAACCGGTACCACTCAGGAGAATGTAAACCCATGTCGCAGCAGTGTCTACAATGAAGAGCACGGCGGCGATGAGAATGAGATAATCGTCCCAGCAAAAGTTCCGTCCCAGGTACCGCGACCACACTCTCAGGAAGACTGTGAAGGAAGCAATGACTGTGAAAGAACAGATGATTGCCAGGGCTGCATCTTGTCGGCTTTCGACCATGCTGGAGACGGTCGTCGCCTGTGGCGTACGACAAGGAAAGTCCGTAGAGTCAGACGCGCCGAGCGGTCAGCAAGACATGAGGTGCCTCCCAACCTGGTGGTCCGGAAGTCGGGAGTTGTTGACAGTCGATGGAGATCGTGGGTCCAGGGCAGAAGATCGCAATGGAGAAGCGAATGTGGAGTAGCGAGTCTTTAGAGCTATGGAGCGGAGAGGGCAATCGATTCTGATCCACGGAGAGAATGCCAGTGCTCCTCCGGTGCTTATGGATTCCGCGGATATGATGGCACAGTAGTCGAGTCGCTCAGCGCACGCGAGGGGCGCACAGTGAAATGCTTGAGGATAGAAATTTGGTGACCAAGGAAGGATGCTCCATGCTCAGCTCGCCGGCGAGGCTGGACACAAAACAAGGCACATGGCGCTGCTCTAGACTCTGCATTGGGCATAGAGACCCGTCAGGCCTGAGACGCTGGTTGATAACGGCACTGACTATAATGCGCGAAACCACGGCGGACGCCCTCAGACTTTCCGCCTGGGTATTTTGCTGTAGGCTTACCACAACGAGGGTTAGGATGTCGAATAAGGCTAGGAATGCGGTGACTCGGTCCGAATTCGGGCTGACATCTCCAATAGCGCGGTGAACTGTGGTTCTGGGTTCTGGCTCCTGGCATGAAGGCACGGCTGAGTACGCAATTGATGCGCACGGCAACGTATCCGCGAGTCAACGGCTTGGTCCGTCAAGTTTTGCAGGAAAAAACTATCGTCGATCGCTAACCTAGCTTGTCAACGCCGGTTGGGTGGCTGAAAAGGAGACGTGCCGCCAGGCTAGTTTATTGTCCGACGGGAACGGTGCAGTCTTGTATGAAAACACCAACGCTCGTGGAAGCAGTATGCCATCCATCGATTGGTATCCGAGTGGCTGAACAAGCTGCCAATGAAGGCCTTTGTGCGTTGGGGGAGTGGGGGGAGTGGGGACAAAACAAAGACGTGAAGCTGCCAAAGACAAGATGTTCGTCGATCATGACTCTACACAGTCGGCTAGCCATGCACGCCAGCCTAATCCTAGACGACAGACCCCTCCTCCTCCTAGCTCCCAGCCTTGGCACGGTACCTGAATAGCACGTGGGCGTATGCCGGTGCCGTCCCGCGTCCCTGCGTAGAGTGCCTCTAAGGGGCAGAGGCAACATCACACCACAGGCCCAGAGTCCAGTACGGAGTACTACGTGTCTGTGGCCACCACGCTTTTCGCCACCGGCTTTTATATGCTCTATAGTATGCAGTCGACGTTATGGGTTTGGATAGGCTGCATGCCGATGATCAATACGAGCCCTTGTCCTCATCCCGGGCTGTCTCAGCTGTCAACGCGTCTTTGGGTGCAAGATCAGCAGTCACATTCAATGCATCTGCGTTAGCCTGTGTACTGCCAAGGACGGCAGGTCGAAGGCTGCCCCCGTCGAGTCAGTTGGTAAGATGAGCAAAATGGCCCTGCTCTTGACTACCGCCTCACCGCGTAACGGTCCGTAGTTCGCCCACTCCCACAAGCACCAGGGGAAAAGGTAAGCAACGCCAGAGGACGACGAGACAAAGAAACTTTCTGATCACCACTTAGGAGATCTGCAATCTATCCAACGGTTGTCGATCCATTGCTACAATTCGCCGATCCGGTCAAACTCAAAGACCCGCAACCAGGTCGCAACACCGTTACAAACATGGCTGCTGTAACGTTTTGGCTCGCGGCTCTAGCCGCAGCGTCGACCACCGCTTCTCCCAACCTCTCAGCAAGCACTGAGGCCAGTGTCTTGCTCCCGGAAGTTGACCTTCAGGACCTCTCTCCTGCCGTCAAATCTCTGTTCCTCCCTCTCTCTTCTGGTGCTGCCCCGCCGAAAAACTCAACGTCTAGGTGTAAGGTTTATCCTGGAGATTCAGAATGGCCCTCAGACGAGGCCTGGTCACAGCTCAGCAAGCTCACTGGCGATCGCGTCATTACAGCACCTACTCCTCGAGCTGCAGTGTGCTACACTGGCGAAGAGTACAATGCTGCAGAATGCTCGAGATACACTGTCTCGGAATGGCAGAAGTCATACCTCCACATGATTGACCCCATCGAGATGATGTCTCCTGTAGCTCAGGGCCTGACGTGTACCCCTCCAGTCCTCTTCGACTCCCATGGCTGCACTCGGGGCGGCTTCCCCATGTATGTCATCAATGCTACTGAACCAAAGCACGTTCAGCTTGCTGTAAACTTTGCCAGGAACACAGGCGTCCGGCTCACCATCAAGAACACTGGCCATGACTTCCTCGGAAAGAGCGGAGGCAAGGACGCCCTCAGCATCTGGACACACCACATGAAAGACATTGAATACATTGAGGAGTATGTGGATGCAAACCTCAACTACTCTGGTCCTGCTTTCAAGAATGGAGCCGGTGTCCAGGCTTTTGAAATTTACAAGGCTGCTGCGGAGAAGGGCAGAGTTGTCGTTGGAGGCGAAGGCGAGACTGTCGGTGTCATGGGAGGCTACATCCAAGGAGGAGGACACTCGCCTCTGACCCCGCTCTATGGTACTGCCGCTGACAGCGTTCTTTCCATGGAGGTCGTCACGGCTGATGGCGAGTTTGTTGTCGCTAACTCTACATCCAACACTGACCTTTTCTGGGCACTTCGAGGCGGAGGCGGAAGCACATTCGGTGTCGTCACTTCTGTTACTGTGAAGGCCCACCCCGACCTCCAAGTCACGGCGTCGCGCTTTGGCTTCAAATCTACAGACACTGGCGTCGAGACATTCTGGGCCGCCATCCGCGCCTATGTTGACTCTTGGATTGACAATGCCGATGCGAGCACCTACACGTACTGGACCCTGATCCCCACCAATGGTACCTTTGCGTTCGCCTTTTCTCCCTTTTTCGCCCCAGGCAAATCCAAGGCTGAAGCCACCGCTCTTCTCCAGCCATGGTTCAACAAGCTCGACGATCTCGGTGTCAAGTATGACCCTAACATCACTCACTTTGACAATTTCTACGATGCCTGGCGTTCCTCGTTCCCTCTCGAGGCTGTCCAAAAGCCCAACGTCGCGACGGCATCTCGCCTTTTCCCTCGCGCAAACTTCGAAACTGCTGAAAAGCGTCAAGAAGTTTTCGAACACATCCGCCGCTCTAGCGAGAACAACCGCGTTCAAGTCCACTTCAACATGCAAGCCAAAGACCCTTACAACACCGACAACGCTGTGAACTCGCATTGGCGTCCCTTGGTCTCCTTCAGCATGCAGTCCGTCCGCTGGCCAATCAACAGCACTGCCGAGCAAATTCTCAAAATCAGGAAAGACTTCCAAGCAGGCGACATGCAGGCTTGGAGGGACATTAGCCCAGGCGCAGGATCATACCTTGCTGAGGCCGATCGTCTTGAGCCCGACTTTGGAAACGCCTTTTTCGGTGACAAGTACCCTCGCTTGTTGGAATTGAAGAAGAAGCTTGACCCTCAAGATGTTTTCTTTGCCACAACGGGTGTGGGCAGTGAGAGGTGGAAGGTAGAAAGTGTGGATGGGCTGCCTAACGAGAATGGCAAGTTGTGCCGTGTTGTGTGAACTGCCATTTTCGTTTACTACATAACTATATGTTTCCTTCTTCTATACATAATTGACTATCCTTCTGCTTTCTTGACTCAATTCATCTATGCTTTCAAAGTGCCGCAACATATACTACGGAGAAACATAGTTCATTATGTCATTTTTATCGAAATGCTTACCTCGAAATCAACAGTCATGACGCAGGGTACCTATTTTCAACAAATGAGTGTAATGAAGACATCGCACGTGCTTTTTACAACCGTCTTGTATTTTTATCAGAGAAGCAATGAGGACACACACAACAACCCCAAGCACTAGCCTGATGTCTTCACTCTTTCCTAGCCTCATTTTCATTATGTTAGGGACTCCAAGTTCAGACTTCAACTCCAATCCTCCCCTTTCCCATTTCCCCTCTCCCTATCTTACTGTTACATTATCGCATCTCGGTAAAATGTGCAGACAAAAGTACAGTGTATCTAAGGAAAGGGACGGCATATCGGGACGTTGAGTTGTCACCGACTTGACGACGGTAAAGATGCCTAGCAACTCTATGAGTGATCAACATTATGGAGTATTTATGACTATTGTGAGCCAGATTGCGATTTGACAAAACAGCAAAGAATCATATTGCAAAGCAGAGAGAACTTGAATTGATATCTGATTGCCTTTTGTGAGAGATGTTATCAGTCTCTCATACTTGCCTATCTTCTTTATATATCATCATATTATTTCGTTTGTATATTAGAACAGACTCCATTTACATCAGGAAAAATCGCCTGGCGAGCTTCATAACCGGACCCATAAGCGTCTTTAGTGCACTGGGTTGTGGTGATCCATGTAGGAACCACGCGTACGTCGAATCCCAGGCCCCATTGCCACCACCTTCGAGAACGTCTCCATGACAAGGAATGATACGCACAATGTGCCACTGTGCCACCTTCTTCGCATCGCGTCGCACAAGGGAGTAGTCGACTGTGGCAATGTAGTAGATAAGTCGCTTCATCCACACCGAACGTGGATTTGCGCGTTTTGCAAACTCGCGGGAGAGCGGACCCTGCAGGTCAGAGCTTGGAAGGTATTGCTGGTACTCAATTAGCTCCTTGGTGCCTTAACATGAGCGCAAATGCATACTTCAGTGCACGGCAAATTCATGAGGAGGTCCGATTGTATCAATGTCTGTGTTGGTTTGTGGTACCAAGCGACGCAGTACGTAATGAAGCCTTCAAATAGCACAGTCTCCATGTCTTGTGTAAAGTCAAATTCATCCTCGGGACATGAACTCCAGTCTTTATAGATATAGTCCCACTTTATGTCCTTTCTCTTACGGTCTAGCCCAGGAACGCCGATGGTTTTTGCTTCTGGCCATGCATCGACATACTCTTTGACGTACATGTGATGGCCGAGATCACAAGCAACGAGATGAACGCCTCCAAGACGGTCAAGTTCATCACGCACAGCTGCATCAAGTGGTACAGGGTTCAGCAGGAGTATTCGATCATCTTGCAGTTGAATTGCAGTTGCGCGATTGCCGACCGCGACAAACTTGCGGTAGCCGAAGGGTGCAAAGCGGTTGAAAGGTACCGAGAAAGTGGTGATTCTTGGAGTGACATGCTGGATTTTCAGCCGGGTGGATGTCATTATTGTTTGGTTTGAAACAGGTCAAGATTTATCGAGGTTTCTCCTGTGCAAGAAATTTGGTAGAAATTCTGCGCTATATCAGGTAGGGCATGAGCGGATGTGGCATCTGGTGCGCAGCTTGTAAAGTGCATGCTTCATCATGGCGTCATGGCGTTCTGAAGCTGCACCTTGCACCACAGCCTCCGATCAATATGACTTGGCCCAATTCATTTCACAACAATTCTGGCACTTGAGGAACTCGATGGCAGAGAAGAGACCGGGCTACAATGGGGTTAGATCCGTGGTCCCTGCATACTCCCTACTAATTAATTTGATCCAAAGGCTGGCAGTTGAGACTATAGATAGCTGCCACTTGAGAAGCGATCACTGAAGCCCTTGGACTTGTTCAACATTTCTCTACGCTGTTTATGCGTAGTCATGCCGCCAACAGCCATGTCCTTTTCATAGTCGAATGCACGCTTACTAGGGTCGTCCTCTATTTCTTTTCCAATGCCTTTCTCTTGATGTTGTTCAACGAGACTCTTTCCTCGACTCGCATCGATTTTCTCGCGCATTTTGCGCGCGCGCCGCTCTTCTTCTTTGCTGCGCTTTGATTCCGAGGTAGCAGGTGCCGTGTTGCTAGGTGCAGTGATGCCCAGAGCTTCATCCTGCAGCCGCTTGAGCTTCTGCTCTGGTGTCTCTGTCCATGCACTACTCATCCCTCCTGTAGTGCCTGCGCCCTTGCCCGTGTTAAACTTGCGCGCGCGCATCTTCGTGGGGTCCATTCGTGCAGCTAAGTCGTCCTGAGTAGGCGGCATGGTCATCCACTCATCACGTTGAGCAGCCTTGGGGGCTTCCGCAAACTTGGGCTCAGTATCGAATGCAGATTTTGCCGATCCAAGATCAAAACCTGATTGAGTACCTTCTGGTGGCGGTGGTGCAGGTCCAAAGTCATCGTCACTACTGTCCGAGTCGTCGTCCTTGGGAGCATCGTGAGGCCGTTCGTCGAGAGGCGCAGGCGGCAGAGCAGGTCCTATGGTTCTGGCTGGTTTTGAGCTAGTTGGGGGAGCAGGGCCAATATCGCTGTCCACGCTGCTCGACCTTGAACGGCTGTCTGGTGGAGGTGCTGGACCCGCGACTCTTCGGCGCTTGTCGTTAGATTCTGGACTCGATTGGCGGTCGCCGTCGTCATCATCACGACTACGCTTAGTGAGATGCGGAGGCAGTGATGGGCCTATTGAGGGCATGTTGGGCACAGTGGGCGGATGTGAGTTTATGTGTGTACAGGGCTGTCTGTCGCGTGTATTGGAGTGACGTCCTCGGGGAGCTCGGACCCTTGCCCGACGATGCGGTAGCTGCGGCCGCCTGTGAACTGCTCAAGTCTTGCCAGACCTCTGCAGCAGACGCGCCCTGTCTGTTATAGTCTTCTTCTCATTCTGTCAGATACGGCGACGAGTTTTTCCTATTGCAGCGTCGCCACCGCGCAATTGTGCCCCTCCACCCAACCGCCAACTACCAGCCACAGCGTCCGTATCGCGAACCATTCCAAGGCCCCCGCGTAAGCGTCATTCCATATCTGCAACCACCCCAAGGCCGCACTGCAAGAACTTAGTCACGATACCGTCGCCTCCATCCAATGATCGTATGAAGAAATGCTGCGTGCAGAACGAGCCTCATGAGCTCAGATTCGGGAGAGAGCCATTCCAGCGCTCGCAATGACCATGGAGATCAGATAGACCTCAGGGGAAGCGCTGGGCAGGCTTCTACCGAGTACGAGGATAGTGTGGAAGAAGATGCGATCCCTGAGCCCAGTGCCGGGCAAGAGGAAGAAGAAGAAGGCACAGATGGGATACACTCGGTAGATGACAGTCCTGAGAACTTGACATTTGCGAAGGCGAGGCGGAGTGGTCCACGAGAACGTGTACAAAAGTCTACATCAGACCTGTCTATGAGATCCAAGATTCTGAATGACGACAGTCCCGCGTCGACGGATATCCCAGACGATACTCCATCAGTCCAGGGCTCAGGCATTTCGTCACCTACAAGTAGCGTGCCAGTCTCACATAGCTCCCTCCGACCGCACCGGCCGACATCTCTACAGCCCTTTGAGCGACGCTTCTCTTCGCGCCTATCACCCTCCCCACTGAGTTCTCCTCGAGGGCAGTCGCCTGGTTTTCTGTCCCCGCATTCGCGGCAATCTTCGCTGTCTAGTCATCTCGTTATTCAACAATTGACAGGTGACGCGTCAGAAACTCCCCAAGCGCCATGGGAGGTTGTTCGCTGGACCAAACTTAGAAAAATCACCAGTCAAGTCTTCTCAGAGGTTGGCAAGCGTAATTTTGGCCGACCGACATGCCTGAATGTTACCACTACCCTCGCTATAGGCACCTCAAAAGGCTTCATTCTTATTTTTGACTACCAGCAAGTGCTGAAGTCTATCATTGGGCCAGGTACAAAGGCTATTGAATGTGGCTCCATCACTGCACTAGCCATTTCTGCGGATCACACAACAATCGCTGGGGGTCATGCAACGGGCCACATCTTCACGTGGGAATTGGCAAAGCCGGCAAAACCTTTTCTGCACATCCCGCCTTTGGACAGAGCAAATTTGGACGAGGGCAAGTCGGACGGTCACATATCTGGTGCAGCGATCCTGCACCTGGGCTTTCTGGGAACGCGCCATACAGCGTTGGTCTCTGCCGATGATGCCGGTATGGCCTTTTCTCATCTGGCAACACGTGGCCTGGGAGCTTTAGGTCGTACGGTTAAGACGACCCGAATTCTAGGAAGGTACCCGCTGCCGGCCAAGTCTTTGGAGAAACCGCGAAAGCCGAGTTCTGTGCTCGCCTTCGCTCCGCTACCTCTGGGGAACGTGGAGCAGCCCACTGACGACATGGGTCTGACGGCTCTCTTGACCCCTTATCTTTTGGTAATAGTGTCGACGACGCCTGTTGCGCAAACACAACACAAAGCCCCTCGTCCAAAAGATGTGGTAGCACATAGTACGCTCAGTGGATGTCTCGCTTGGTTCCCAGCCGTCAAACTGAAGACGGCAAATGGGCCCGACAATACAGTATCCAAAACGAAACTTGTCTATTGCTGGTCCAACGTCTTGACTGTACTCGATGTCCACTCGGACACAGCGGCCTCTTCAGAGAAGGATAAGCCACCGGAACTTCACTTCAAGCCTCGAAGCCGATGGAAGGCGGAAGAGGCTATTGTCGCTGTTCAGTGGCTCAGCAGATCGGTGCTTGGCGTGCTAACCATCAGTCAGCGCTTGATGATTCTAGAAGACAACACGCTGCGTGTAACAGACTCGTTTGATCTGCTGCAAAAACACATATATCACTCGGATCTCTTCTCGCGCCAGCTCAAACCCGTTGTTGAACAGCTCGATGAAAATGACGTATCGATGCATGGCGTTGTGGCAGATGCCTTTTACATGAGCTTTAGAGTATACAAGGGTCGCATGTTTCTCTTGGGCTTCAATGACTGTTCTATTGGTACTCTTTCAAACTGGGCAGATCGTTTGTTGGCACTGATGGAAGATGGCGATTACATTGCTGCTCTTGGTCTCGCTACTTCGTATTATGTTGGCGATTCAGACAAAATCACTGTTGGATTACCCGAAGATGATGAAGCGCGGCATGCCCTGGTGCAACCGAAACTGCTTGAGATGATTACAGCGTCACTCAAATACTCCTTCTCGCAAGACAATGATACCAATCAAGAAGCAAGAGAACTGCGACTGAAAGAGCTGGCCGAAGTGGTGTTCGCTGCACTAATGAGTATGCAAGAGCTCGACTTCCTTTTCGAAGATGTGTATGATGCCTACGAAGAAGCATCGGCGGAGAAAGCCTTTTTCGAGACCCTTGAGCCTTATATACAAGACGAAGAGATCGACTCCATACCGCCTAATGTTTTGAAGGACCTCATCACCTTCTACGCATCAGCAAACCGTTCAACGCAACTTGAGGAGATGATATGTCGACTCAGCACGGACACGATGGACCTGAACCAGGTCACGACTCTTTGCCAGCAGTATGTTTTGTACGACGCCTTGATATACGTTTGGACCAATGCAATCGGGGATTACATTACTCCTCTGATCAGTATCCTAGAGCTCATTAAGCTGGTAGACTTCGACGTGGATGAAACGGAGAACATCTATCTCACTGCGGCTAACAAGATCTTCCCCTACCTTGCGTACACCTTTACCGGACGAATCTACCCTGGAGGTGCGTTCATGGACGATGATCAGGCTTACAGTGCAAAGAAAGACATGTACCGATTCTTGTTTTCGGGAAAGAATTTGCAATGGCCACCCAATTCTGGGAAAATCATCAAAACACAAACAGACGACAGCCCCGAGCCGCCCTTTCCTTATCTGCAACTAATCCTAGACTTCGATGCCTCAAGCTTCATGAGTATGCTGAATGAGGCTTTCGAAGACAGCTTTTTGAACGGTGAACATGATCTACCTAATGGCACACAGCCCAACGGCACGAAGAGTGGGTCTGCACTTACACCAACTCGGCAGTCTATCATCAATTATCTTTTCAGTATTATGAACACGGACAATTTTGACCCCGCCGACATTATATATTTCTACATGTTTGTCGCCAGAAACCTGCCCAAGTACCCACAGCACATTATGCTCCCAGGAACATCATTACACCAGGTGCTTGTTGGTCTCTGCAACTACCCTGCTGAGACCATGAAGGAAGACTGCCAATTGTCTGTTGAGTACCTAATATCCATCTACCATCCACCAACTCCACAAAGCCTTGTCCCATTGTTTGAGAAGGCTGGGTTCCATCGCGTACTGAAGTCCGTCTACCGCGGCACACAACAGTATGACAAATTGCTCGAAACTTACCTCGACGAGGAAGAGGAGGAGGATTCGGTTTTTGCGTGCATCGCCGACGTTCTGCGGCCCAACAAGGGTCTTACCAGAAAGCAGCTCAGTGACGTCAAAACAGTCCTTCTCAACCGAGCTACTGATTTGACCGCCGTCGACGCGTCACAAGCTGCAGTGACGATTAAACAATATGCACCGGATCTTCTAGAGCCAGTTCTGGAAGCCATCAAAGAGGACACCGATGCTCAATATCGTTTTCTCGAGGCTCTCATCGAGCCAGAGCGTGCCCAGACGGGTGGCAATACATCTATCAATGAATCTCTTCCTGCTGGGTTCATCGAAAGATACGTGCAACTCATGTGCACCTACAACAGCTCGCATGTGGCAGACTTCGTCAGCTTGTTAAAATCGGGCGATCTTGAGTTGGAGCCCGTACTTCCAGCCCTGGAGAAGAGCGGTGTCATTGATGCTGCAGTTGTCCTTATGGCGCGCGATGGACTTGTGCAAGGAGCCATGGATCGCTTAGTGAAGCATCTAGGTACACTCGAGACCGCTCTGACAGGGCTCATCAATGGTGCCGCTGAGACACCCGATGTGGGAAATACAGAGGAGGCAATTCACGATCTCCTCGAAGATATCCAAAAATATATCAAAGTCGGTATATGGCTGTGTCAGGGACAAACAAGGATGTCAGAGCGAACACCAGAATCTACCATCGATCGGCGCAAGTCGGCCTATGGTGAAGTGCGGGAGGCAGATCTTGCCTTGGACGAGCTGCTATGGCTCGACCTTGTTGATACTTCCGTACGTCTCATCAGAGATACTTCAAATGCTGTAACTGAGCACGACGCTTTGCTTGCCGCGTCAAATGCCAACCAAGCTGACACGGTTGACACGGCGCGCATCGTTTCTACCCTTCGATCCTCAATTCAGAAAACATTCTCAGCTCTCCTAGCATCGACCACCATTCCACCAGAGCGGAAATCCACTCGAACAATACCCAGAGTTGAAACCGTCGCTGACCGTCCACCCCTACGTCATCTGGCGTCGAAACCACAATCTAACCCTTCCTTCCTCCGCATTCTACGATGTTTCCTTACCCGTGCATCGCACACGTACTCACCGTCTCTTTCTGATCTGCGCTCGGTGCTCTCGGAAATCTTCGCAGCATACACGTTCGAGGAAACCATTCTCAGCCTCGCTAACCGTTTCCTCGACAAAGAAAGCTTCGAGCACGTACAAGAAATTACCGAGTTGAGGAAGCGCGGCTGGAGACCAAGAGGCCAGGTGTGCGAGGCATGCAAGAAGCGGGCTTGGGGCCCTGGTGCTGGTCCTGGGGTGTGGGAGTCGTGGGAGAAGCGCGAGATGGAACGGGCGAAAAGTAAGGCAGAAGCCGGGCTAGATGATAGCGAGGGCAGTGGGAAGCGAAAGGGGAAACGTCCGAGTCGTGCGAATGTGTTAGACGAGGGTGAGACAGAAGAACAACAGGGAGATGGTAGCCTGGTGCTGTTTGCTTGCAGGCACCTGTGGCATAGGGTATGTCTGAACAGGAGTGATGGCGCTGAAACCGGGACTGAGGAAATGGGGAGGTTGATGGGAAGAATGGGGCTGAAGTGCCCGCTTTGTGGATGAGTGCGGGCTGAACAAGTTAGAGGTATTTTTCCATGTTAATGCTGAATTGAATCTTATTCTTCGATGTTTTTATCTTTATGTCTGTGAAGCAATCTTTTGGGACAGCATGCCTGAACGCTCTTCGTGTTTCATTTCAGCGGTAGCAGGTACTGTAAGAAGAAAGAATACGAGTGATGATGTCGAACAAGGTCTTGCCTTTCCCTTCCTAAAGTGGGAAAGATACCCCATTTTTGTAGAACAGAGAAGGGACATGGTTCACAAGATACATTGCGAGTGAGCTTTTTTGGCGATCTACGTATCTACATATATACAGTACGCTAACTCAGTGTCCGCAGTCAGACAGCACAGGTCCTGACAGACTTGGGCCTGTAACGTGGTTCACAACTTGACGGTAATGAACAGTATTCTGATATCCCAGCTCCTGGTACACATGGCATTTTAAAGAAGTTTGTGTCGACGTCAAATACGCGATAGGACCAAGCGGACGTAACGCCGAATGCAGCGGCGAGAGGCTGACTGACAACTCGATGTAGTCCAGGATTTTTCTGGTGGCTTAGATATAGGCACAGTTATCCCAAGCCATGCCGAGCCGCTGTCGGTGAAAACTAAAGTGGTGAATGAGTATGGAGTACTCAGCTCCGGGGGAGACTAGAGTAAGGTCCGCACGGGCTACTGGTGAGATTGGGGTAGAGTTGCTTGGCGTTTGGTAGGGGTAGGAGTTACCAAGACAGGGGAAGGAGTAGTAAAGTAGTGGTAGGTAGATGGTGTAAGTCACTGCTCAGCCACTTCTGCTATCCTACCATAGTTTCGACAGAAGCCCATCCACATGATCCTTTGTTAGTTCGTCAGGCGGTCAACCAATGTCGACCCGATCCCTGTTCACCTTGTGGCTCGGTAAGTCGAAGACGACATGTTATCATTATATCAAGCTGACTTGTAATTTTAATAGAGCAGAACTAGGATGAGTTCTTTTTCCTTCACCACTAATCGCTCAACGTATTACTACATCATAGATCAATACTGCCTTATCTTTTAGGAACATGTAAAGTAACCCTCATACTTGTAGAATACTGATACTAATCAAAACGCGTTTAGTTCTGTTGCCAGGTAAGTCCAAGTGTTTTGAAGCAAAGAAACAATACCGAACAAAAGTAGCTGGAGTTCCGTGGCGCCCTATGCTAGGTGGATACTTGAAGAGTGATGCTTAATCGATGTATGAAGTTCCTGCACAACAGGTTCAAGCTCGGCCGACTAAATGCAGGGAAATGCGGGCTTGTGATGCCCTTGCACCAGGTTGCATGCAGCTAGGGATGAGCAGCGTGCTGATCAAACACGTGCACAAATTCTTGTGAAGAAGACAAAGAGACGGAAATTTTGAAATCTTACCGTTCAGGCTCTGGGGTAGTCAGACTAAATAGAAATGTGAGCTCTTCGAACACTATCTTCTCCACCTTTGCTCATCCTGCTTTTGGCTTACCCTGGCAGCCCCTCATGCCACGAAAGATGCTTCAACATACTGGCTTTACTGATTGAACCAGTCCGTGTTCTCGAGTAGTACAGGACGGTTTAGTTGCACAGAGAGCGCGTCGCACTTATGAAAATTCAACTGAAACTGAAGTACAACATCACCTGAGGCTACTGCCACTCACCCTAAACATATGTCGTACGCACACATCTATAGGCTATTTACCATTTTTCGCGATGGCGTGTATAACGTCTTTGCGAAAGTCCAGAATCATGAGGCCAGTGGACTGTCAATGTGGGTCAACACGGCTACCGTACATGTCAAGCGCCTCTTTCCCTAACAAGACAAGGCCCTTGTCGATCGCACATCGCCCCGATCCCTCCTCGGCGCGATATCGATGACGCCCCAAGTCTCAGATATCGGTGAACGGACACCCAACAGGGTTAAACTGCATGTTTCCTTTAGCCACAATGACGCCCACCGTCGTGTCAATGCTGTGGATGCGGCTACCGGTCCGTAATGGTATTAAATGCGGTTCTCAAACCACCACCACCACCACTCCTCACATCGCATGCTGTAGCCATGCCTCAACAAGATGAGCGCGCACCGCTGTTGCAGCAAAGATGGAGCGAGGAAGGCCAGCATTGCACGGTACGTCATTTTCGTATGCGTAGCGTAACGAAAACAAAAGATTGCTGACTTGCGACAGCATCTGCGCATCGAAGACTTACCCGACGATGAAAACCCGCGAGGATGGACCAGAAGGCGGAAAATGGCGAACGTGGCCGTCATAGCCCTCATGTCCAGTACGCGTTCTAGCAATGCATGTTTCTCCATATCCCCTGCTTACGAATGCGCCCAGTTCTTAGCCCCCTTGTCTCATCCATGTTCACGCCTGGTATTGCGCAAATCGCCAAAGATCTCAACTGCTCCACAACGGCAGTTATCGGAACAACCACTGGCTTCGTGGTTATGCTGGGCATTGGGCCCTTGATCCTCGCTCCTCTATCCGAGACGTTTGGCCGCAGGAAAGTATATCTGACATGCTTCTCCATCTTCACGCTGCTTCAAATTCCCACTGCACTTGCGCCGAATATTGCTTTTCTGATCACAGTACGAAGTATTGCTGGTTTCTTCGGTAGCGTGGGCATTGCCAACGGTGGAGGCACAATCTCTGACATGTTTGCGCCGAACGAAAGAGCGGGTGTATTTGGCTGGTATCTTCTTGGTCCACTTCTGGGACCTACTCTAGGTCCACTTCTTGGAGGAGTCATTATACAGAGACTTTCGTGGAGATGGGTGTTTTGGATCATGGCTATTGTATGCTTCATCAACACGCTAGCTGGATACTTTTTCCTGCGCGAAACTTATGCGCCGGTGATTCTCAGCAGTAAAAAGGCCGAGTTGGAGGGACAAGCCTCCGAATTGGACGATATGAGGTACTCATTCGAAGGCGAAGACTTACGGCCTCTGAGCGAAAAGATAGCGCAAGCTTTGAAGCGTCCCCCGAAGATCTTTGCGCAGCCCATCGTCGCGGTTATGGCAGTGTACCAAGCCCTTATTTTCGGTACCACTTACAGCATTTATACGAATATGCAGCCCATCTACCAAGACGACTATGGATTCACTACGGAGCAAGTGGGTCTACTCTATCTCGGGCCAGGCTGTGGCTTTTTGTTCGCTGTCTGGTTCCTTGTACCTCGCATCGACACTGTGTACAAGTCACTCACCGCCAAAAACCATGAGAAAGCACGACCTGAGTTCCGTCTGCCGCTGGCCAACATTGGCTCCGTCTTCATCCCGGTATCTCTGTTTTGGTTTGCTTGGACAGTTGAGAAGCACACGCACTGGCTTGCTTCTATCAGTTCTACATTCTTCTACGGTATCGGGCAAGTCATGATCCTCAACAGCACCCAAAACTACTTTATCGACAGCTTCGAGAAGTACGCCGCAAGCGCCATAGCAGCTGGCACGGTTTTCCGCAGTGTAGTCGGTGGAATTGTTCCGATCCTTGCGCCTGCGTTGTTTGAGAAGCTGGGCTACGGTTGGGGTATCAGTGTCTTTGCATTCATGAGCTTACTTCTCGCACCTGCTCCAATCTTGTTCTATATTTTCGGCGAGCGGCTTCGGGAACGTTATCCCGTGAGTCTTTAGACAGTAAACTGTGATGATTAGCACAAGCACATGATAGACTTTTCAGTTCTGACAACTGCTTCCTGGTCTTCTGAGACTCATGGAAACGGCTCATTGAGGGGAAACAGGACTGGAACTCACTTCATTGCTCGAAAGGAACTACATAGCTCTCAAAGGGGTCCTATTGGATGACTAAGAGAAGGGAAGAGTTTCAAATGCTGTCAATAGAGGCAACAGCTAAGACGGCGCGAAGGAACAGATGCAGAAAGGAGTCAAGCCCGATCAGCAGCAATTTGATCACTCTCATAGGAAAATTGTCAGCTAAATGTGCGGGTCTATACCTGTCAGACATATCAAAGCCAGTCATGCTGCGAGGTCAGTGTTTAGGAAAAGACTAAGTTTGATAATCTCACAGCTTGGCAGGCTTATCGAACGCAAAAAGTGACCGTCTACTCTTCTCAGGATCTTGCCATACCCATCCGCTCTTACCCACAACCTCTCCCGCACCACTGGCCATGAATCTTAGTGTACTCTCATCACCGTGGTTCGCCAAAAAGCGCTTGTCGTTACTCTTCAACCTCCCAACGATATATCCCCTCAAAGGCTTCCCATCACGACCAAACTCCACCGTATACGTTTCCACGACCGCCTCACCCCAAGCATCAGTCACCACCTCCGGCACATCCACATCCATAATTTTCTCTGGAAGCGGGTTCTCCGTCGGGTACTCACCATGCGCCCTCGGCTCTTTGCCAAGAATAACTACGTACTGGTAACTCAACACGCCTCCATTACACAGCACCATTGCCTTTTTACCCTTGCCTTCCCGAAGCCGCCTCGTCACCTCCGTAAAAGCATGCATCGAGTAATTGTTTCCCGCGCCGCCAAACGACGTCAAGCCGCCCAGCACTGTCAGCGGCTTCTCACCTCCCGTCAGTGGCAACTCGAGATGCTGGGCCGCGAGCTTGGGTACAACGGGGAAACAAGAGTAGATGTCGAAGATATCAACTTCATCCTTTCTGGTGTCCGATACACGCAAACTGGCGTCGATGGAGCGGGAAATGCTGGGTGATGAGTAGAAGTTGGGGCGCTGCCAGAACTCGTCTGCATCGCGGGTTCCGGCGCCGCCGAGGGGGTAAATCCATTTGGAAGGGGGCACGCCGAGACGGGTGGCATGCGAGACGGAGGTTATGATGATAGCAGCGGCGAGGTTGACTGTGTTGAAAGCGTTCATCAGGAGGGGATCTGTTGGCGTTAATGACGACTGTACGTAGGAGTTGAAAACTTAGGCTGCTGCGATCCGATGCCACAAAGTGGAGGAGGATAGAAGAGAGAAACCACGTACAAGGATAACAGATCATCCTATTCTTTCCCCCAACTCTTGCAATTTCCTCTTCACTCGTCTTCTTACCATATCCCCACGCTACTTCGTTTTTCTCCGCCACACGCGCAAACTCAGCATACAACCTCGCGCTCTCTTGATGATTCTCCTGAATAGACTGCCCCCGATGCGCACGAAACCCATTCTCATACAACGGATAAACATGTATCGGCGCCCCAATCTTATGTATCGCACCCAAATCTAAGCCAAGTGATTAGCATCTGCTTCGAACCCGTCAGAAAAAGAGGGTGATACTAACTTTCCCCCAAGTCACGACCCGTAGGCGAAAAAACAGACTCTACAGCCGTTGAAGGCTTTGTCCATCCCGGCGGCGGCAGTTTCTTTGCTGCGGCACAAGCAGATACTATGTAAGAAGAACAAAGAATCGTCAGCCAAATCCAATACCTCCAATTTCCTCTTCATTCTCCACCAAGATCCAAATCATGGGGAGGAAAAAAAGAAGAGAGGGGTTCCAAAAACGCACATGAAGCCAACGCCTCACCCCCTGTGACAACCGCAACCTCACACCTCCCTTGCGCCACCCTTCTCGCCGCCTCGTCCACCATCTTCCCAGGCTTATCGCCCCCATGCTCCGAATACCTCTTCCACCTCACACTCTCTTTTACGCCCAGTTTCTCAGCCAGTAAGCCCGGGAGATCGGGGTACGGCCACGTCCACGTCTTGACGACGTCGATGCTGTCAATGGCGGATTGCAGCTGAGAAACAGAAGATGGGGAGGCATCGGTCAGAGCGGAGAGTATGGCGTCATGCATCAAGTCTGCGGGTTCTCTAGCCGAAGAGAGCGAGGTAGAGCGGTTTTTTATGTCGGCGACGCCTATGATGATGGGGGTGTTGGGGTGAACCATTCTTTCTTTTCCTTCTCTTTCTTTGCGAGGAGTTATTTTGGGATGGGTAGGAGTGTTTGCGCTTTTGTGATGAAGTATTTTCTGTATAGTCTAGGTTTATTATGGCAGAAGTTCGGCTATATGGGCTTCTGGGGTTGATAGGCGTTGTTGAATATGGAGGGATGTGATTGGTGGGAGGAGGGGGAGAGGGGTGTAGGTACTTTGCCGAGGTAACTTGAATGAACGCGACGGTAGCTCGTGAAGTCGCGTCAAGACTGGAATCTCACGTTGGATTGCAGCAAATAGTTTTCGGATCGACTACCGTTTCGAACTTCATCAGCTAAGCTTACTCCCTCGGCCAATGGCACGTTTACTGTGATGGCGCTGTGTGTAATCTCCCAGGTCACGTAGCAAGAACCATACCATCACGCATCTTGATCTTGCAGGACAATGCCTCGTATTATTCCTCAAACAACCTTGACCTCCTTCGCCACCGCAGCACAAAGCTCTACCCTAACCCCTGCGCCAGAAAGTACATGAATCCAAAGCCTCTGCGTGTCACTTAGCCGATCATTCTCGCTCTTGACCTCTGCAAACTTAACCTCGCCCTTATCCCCTCCTTCTTCTCCAAGTCTCCAGAGGAAAAGATCTGGAACACCACCGCCTCTCTGCCCGTACTCCTGAGCCATGACTTTACACACCGTTGCGAGCGCTTCGCCATCGAAGCACCGCGCAATCTCGAGAAGATCAGCAACATCGTAGCTCCAGTCAAGGCCCACGACGCACGTCCGTCGCTCATGGTGGTCGTTGTAGATTCTCTGGATGATGCTTGGCGCGTCGCCGTTTGAAATCTCATTCAGCCGGGCATTAATCTCGGAGATGCGCGAGGGGTAGAAGGCATCCGTATGCAAATCTAGTGGACAAGTTTGGTACGGTGTCTGAAATACGTTCGGCACGTATGTGAAGAGGACGTCGAAGAAGAGGTAGGCAAAGAGGGTTCGGATGATCCCGCCTTCACTGTGAAAGCCTTTCCAGCCTTGGTTCCGGTAATGCGATAGACACATCGCTTCGACTGAGCACTCGCCATCCTCCCGGGGGTCGATCCAGATCGTCTTTCCGCCGCGTCTGCCAGAGCTGGGATGTGGAGAGTTGCTTCGCTTCGAAGACACTGAAACTTCACGCTCGATGCGTGTCCCTTCCATGGTGACTTCAACGGGCTTTGTCAAGCGTACGTGTGAAAAGTCATGTTGTAGCCGTTTCGGAAAGTTTAGAGACATTTCGAGTTTTGTAATGCGCTTCTGGAGATCATAGTGATAGATAACATGCACAAGGTTGTCCTGTAGACCATCTTCACATGTCTGCAGTGCAATCAGCTTCCAATGCTTCTTTTGCTTCTCTGCACTCCTGTTTTCTGAATCGGTAAGCGCTGCCATATAGTGCTCTTCGAGAAGTGCTTTGCGCTGGTACCATGCCCCTCTCCGCGAGTGATGGAACAGCCGCTGGCGCAACAGCTCAGTCACAATCTCATGTTCACGTTTGTGTTCTTTCCGGCGCCTGAGTACGTCAAGCGCTTTGTGAATAATGCGTGTGTACACCCAGGCTGGTGAAAGCCGACGCAGATACGAGCCCTCGCCGCTGTGGTAGACGCTGTCCTCTTTTTCCTGTTCCTCTTTGACAAGTACCCGCCAGCGGGGATATATCTCCTCAAATGTGTCCAAGATCTCCTGAAACCCTTTCTCCGTTGGTTTGCCGCTAAACTCCAAGATGTTGTCTATTCGATATTGAGTGCGGATGGACGCCTCATACTCCAACAGCAACGACCGTGAAGCGAAAATGTTCGCTGACCGAGAGACAATATACTCGGGAAAGTTCCTCCGTGCTATCTTGGCCAGGATGATGGTAGTGAGTGACTTTTCTGTCCACTCAGTCGAACGATAAAAGACAAGATGGACACGCTCAAAGAGCTTCAGAGGTGCTAATGAGAGCCGTATACACGAACCCATTTCCTGCATGATCCTGCGTGTGAAATGCGCATCGCGGTTAGCATCATCCGAAAGATCAGCTTCGGGCTCCAGCTCCACATCTGGTGTCTCTGGTCGTGATCTGGATGCAGACGAGCCTCTGGACACCTCCGAATCTGAACGCTTCAGTCCAACATAGCCGAGACCAGTTTGCTTCTGGCTCGTGCGTCGCAAGGCCTTCAGAAGCTCGCTCTTGTTCTTCCCTTTGATCTTGGCATCTCTTGCAAGAACCTTGAGTTCATCGAGTTTCATCAACGACGACGCCTCTTCAAGTGTGCTTATCTCTTCTTCAGACCGATCAGCAAACGTAAATGAAGCACCCAGTGTAGTCCCAGCTGGTGCTTCCAGTTCGCCGGGATGCGACTCGGCTTTAGAGGAAGATGCGGGCAGTTCGTATGTGCGCTGCAGCCTCTCAGCTGCCACGTCGAGGTCCGAGATATCGTCATGATAGCCAAGATTCTTTATTCGATGCCAGGCAGACGTCTTCCGCAGGAACAGTCGTACATATCTGCAGTCCAACGTCAGAATTGGGACATGCACGTTTGTAGCGTTTGCACTCACAAGTACTGTGCTTCATAGTCCATGTCCCGCCATATTCGAAAGACTTCTGTCTCGGCTTCGTCGAAGAGATGTCCTTCCTCATCTAAAACAGTATCCAGTGCCAAGTTGAATGCATCGACATAAAGAGAACTCTGGCCCCTGATCCATGCACGCTTCTCTAAGCGCTCGTTGGTATCTTCTGATTTATTCTTCTCCAACGCCTTGTAGGCTTCGTATTCCTTGATGGCGTCATCGCCCGTGTTCACGTCTGGCAATGCACTCTCCAAGTCTGTTTTATGCTCCTTTTCCTCTTCTTTCACATCTACACGCGCACCGTCATCCTCAGAATCAAGCACATCGCGTTTCACCTTTTTGCGCGGTGTGGGCGACGCCTTTTTCGGGCTATCACCAGTCTTCTGACGCTTGGCCGGTTGGTCCTGTTCGCCGTCAAAGTTTGTGGATTTCGGATGCTTAATGAACCGAGTGATCATCTGGTTGTGGACGGAAAGGCTTCGGGGATTAAGGGCCATGTCTGGAGTCGCAGCAAGCTGCTGCGTGACTCCATCGGTTCAAGGCAGCCTTGCCACAGGAGAAGACGCGATCTCCCCACGATCGCGATGTCACGTGGACGCTAACCTGCTCCGGCGTAAAGCCGTGACGTCAATGGTGAGTACCAAGGTCGTTGGAGATGGACACAGTCAGACATCAACGGACCCAGAAACTGCCCGATGCAGCATAATCTCCAAAACGCATCCTCCAGTTGCTTGCCTCTTTTATCAAAAAGCAAATCCTACTGTGCATTGATTTTATGGCTAGTTATGCCAAGGCTTGCCAAAGGGCTTCCATATTGGAGATCAACAATATTGGAGGCATCTCCACATCTTCCCCCATAGATGCTCCTATTCACCCAAAATTTGCCGAGTTTGTCTTGGCTAGGATATCCCTAACAGATAGCTATCCATCTCATCTATTGCATGAGATGCCATCGATATTGTTACGCTTGACAAATCGAAGGCGACGATTCGAGAGATACCCCAAATTCTTCCTAGCCTTTGCCACTGCAATCCTCCAACTTCGCTAGATTGGAGACGGTCACGCCACATCCGCAAGGACATAGGGGCTTCTCACCGATACCGTTTCTAGTACCATGTCCCCCTGAAAGCCCAACGTGGCTATCCTCTTGCTCTCCAAAACCTTCAAAGCTGTCCTGAGCATGCTTTGACCAACACGATGGTCCTCCAGTCCATACATCCAAAGCCATTTGTTTGGCGCCATAATTAACCTGAGCGGACGGAACCAGTTGAAAAGCATCTAGTTGGTCTAAGGACACAGTGGGTATCCGCCTCGTTGTTGCTAAGAATCATGTGGAGAAGGCTGGTGGCCCTACGTAACGTGCTCTGGTTTAAGCAACCAGTTTTATTCCCGGGATCCTCAACTCTGCGCGTGTTCAGGTTATCAACGAGGTGAAAAGTCGCCTTCCGATAATCTCATTAAGCCCGGAGGGGTGTACTGTTCTGGTCTGATCTTGCTGACACGGTAAAGGCCGAATACAACATCAGGTTGTTCCTGGCAGTGGCGCCGATTGTTCTGCATCGAGACAGACAGGATATATGTCTGGTAACGATATGCTTCGCCATGCGCTACTAAATATTATCCGCTGACCGTGACTGTTTTATCACCCTCAACTAGCGTGTATAGCTGTAGAGGTGTGGGCCCTTCAAGTACGCCAAAACTGTTAGCGACTATTGTGAAGGTCGGAGGAAGAGATGTATACACCCTTTGAGCATATATCAGCATTTTTGAGACATACATGCAAACCCATGGCCACCTCCAAAGTTGAACATCTGGTTTGGTGTTCCTGTCGTGGTTTCATCGCTTGCATTGAATGGATGCGTCTGTTCCTCATTCGAGTGATGATGACCGAGGCTAAGAGTAGCCCAATTGATACTTTCCCATTCGTCCAAATCTGGCTCGGCGACGTGGTGTTGCAAAGGTCCGATGGGGCTGTTGGCGTCCTCAGCTTTGAAGGGGGCTTCAAAGTATGGCGCAAGCCTACGTACAAGACAAGATCATATATAAGCAAACGAATGCATTGGTAGGATGTTGTGGTCATCTAACCTGAGATTAATAACCCCTTCCCATAGGTGACATACAGCTCCATCCAGCTTGTAGCTGACCCAGCCGCACAGGTGGAGTCGTTCGAGCAGCATTTTTGCCGACAGCACACCGAATTCTGCGCAAGCGAGCGACGTCTGATAGATGAACCAGGGGGTTTCTGGTGAAGGTTCAGCCGATATCGCACCAATGGACAAGATCCAGAGTAAGAGGTCGGGACAATTTTGCCACTCTGTTCGGATGGTGCAATTCAGTGCTTTCTCGAGGCGCTTGCTTGCGGCAAAGTGGAGCAGGTGAATATGTGACTGGACTTTCATCGCTTCTGTGGTGCGCACAGTGAATATCAGCAATGCAACGCATAACGCATCTTCAAGAGGTGTAACGAGGTGTTCGTTTTCCCTTAGCCAAGCTAGTAGCGAGCATTCCAAGACGCAGGCAAAGTTCTGGATATCGAGCGGATCGAGCGGGCTTTCAGGATCACCAAACCAAACGTTGAGATCGGCAATTAGCACGAGCACTGATTCCACCAAGGAAATGAGCGAAGACTTGACACCTGCATAACGACAGTAGTTGGTCAAATGGTGTGATATCTTGGGTCGGTAGCTTGGAGGGTGGCGGGGGAAGATTGCTGTGCTGATGAAGTCCAAGGTTGAGAGATTTGGGGCTTGGAAGGAAGCAACAGCATGAGCGGTCGAGTGCCTAGTGCCCAGTAAGCACATATCCACCCAGTTCAGGTGGCGTTGTGGGGGAAGGTGTTCACCCACCAAAGCATAAAAGCCTGAAGGATGCGATTTGTCTTGATCGCATCGAGCCCTCCGCGCAACTGCACCATTCTCTGCAGTCCCCTCTGGTGTATCTGTAGCTGTGCCATGTGATCCTCGTCAAGCCTAAAAGTCGGTAATAATAAGCTTTCCTCGACGGTAAGCAGATTGAAGACGGCGCCGATGTTGGCATCGGAAATACCCTCTGGAGTTAGAATCGCGGCATTCACCGCAGCGATTGCCTGGGCTCGGTGGTACAGAATCGTTTCGATGGTGCCTTTGCCAAAGACATAAGCATGTAACGCTATGGTGGCGAGGAGACTATGCATGAAGCCTTGATTACTGATCGCAGTGCCGAACCAATCTGATTTCATGAGCGTAGAACGATGCCGAATGTCGACTGCGATGATTCCCGGGGCCATCTCGGTGGAGACTGCGTCGTGGTTAGTGTTGTCGTCTCCACAAGCGTTTTTGTAAACCCTTGTATGGTAATGTTCTCAACGCGGCGGTGCTCACGGTCCTTCCCGCAGATGCTGACCCGACCGGCTTCAACCTTGGACACACGAAAACCCCGAATCGGGTACGCCGTACCACCGTGCCGGTACTCTGGAACCCATGAACCAAAAGAAATGCAGGGATACCACTTACAGTGCCTCAAAAGTTCGGATATACCTCGTGTGACCTCGACTGAAGACGTCCGAAAAGGATCAAAGCATTCGTTGCTTGGATCTTCTGTAGGCGCAGGGTTCTGCAGCAAACATCTTGGACATAGCCGCTCGCCGGGGCGACAGAGGAAAACATGGCAGTCGAGGCAAATGTCTCTCCTCGCCAATGCGTAGTCGCTGGGGTCCTGGGGAGGAAAGTAATCAGGTCTATTTGGCAAGACGGGAGGGCTTGGCGTCGCTGTATTAGGCGTGTGCGTCAGAGGAGAAGTGCCGATGCTGTTTGGACTTGTGCTCTCTGGGCTTCCGGTCTTTCTTTGCTTTGCGGCGTGCTTGCTTGTAGACCACGGGTTCTTCCTCCGCGCATTCTGCATAACAAAAGAACGAGCATTGCGGCGGCCTTGGCGAGATGTCTTTGCCTGGGCAGCGTCGACGAACAGAAAGTCTTGTTGTTGAGACATGGTGGGCTAAGCCCGCAAGCGCCGTCTTTGGTCTCAGCTGGCGCCCGCTGGCCCTTGGACACTCGCTCCTCACAGGACCAGCAGTGCGCCGTTTTGGCGTGCGCAGAGGTGGGTGGTGAGGTGGGTGGGGCTCAGCAGGGCGTAAATGGGAGAAGGGAACGGGTAGTGACCAGGTCGGAATTTCCTAATCGATGCTCGGCTGCCAACATTTTGATTCTGCCATGTGTCGAATCGACGCTGGGTTGGGGTTGACTCGTCCTGGTGGATGGGTGAGGCCGTGGAGGGGGCCTGGAGAAGTGGAAACTATCAAGGACCTGATTCGTATTAGACTGCAGAAGCGATGGCGGGTGGGCCTTTGTCGGCCGGCGCCCTGGACCCTTGAGAGACGGCAGTATCGAGGCGACGCCTGGCCTGGTGTTTTACAGCCAGATGCAAGGCGGTTCCAAGGACAACGGCGAAGAAGCAGGGTCCCGGCTTATATGTAGGTAAGGCCGCAAAAATAGCATCACGGCGGATGGCCCGTGGTTACGGCTGCACTGGCAGGGCTCTGTAGAGCATGGCGCTTGTGCTGGAAACGGCCGGCAGACGTGCGTATCTGGGACGTCCCACACAGCGTTGCATCCGAAATGGCCACTGGGTAGATGAAGGAGTCAGCGCAGTGGTGGGAATAGGACCAGTCGTCTTCGCTTGGAGCAGAAGGAGACGGTGCAGGCGCCACCTGCCTGCTGCCACACGGCTGCGGCGTCGAATTGATGCAGGAGAAGCAGAAGAGGCAGACACGGGCAGTGCTCGAGGCAGACTTTTGGCTCGCTTGGTGTTTGTCGTGCGTCCCGGCCAGATGGTGTGCTGATGGGCCATACGAATGCACATGGCTTGGCTGTCCGGAATGGCTCGGACTCGGTATGCTAGGTACGGCCGTTGTCGCCAACGACATGGCAGCCCTCGCGTGTCGCCGTCCTGACGTGAGTATTATATGACGATGGGGTTTCCGTAGCGCACGCACAAGTAGACGAGCCAAGCAGCATAGAGCCACCGACGCCAGCAATCTATGGGTAAGCGCAACGGTCCGCGCGTTCGTACGCCGGCTGCGACTCTTCTGCTCACACGCGTCATGCCGGCAGACCGTCTCTCTACAGGCACGCTGCATGTGCCATTGCCAGCCGTGGTGGCGTCTCGACTCTCTTGACCATGCTCCCGTCCCTGGCCCTCTCGGACATACCCGCCCACGTCCTCCACGCCGAATTGCTGCGCAGACAAAATGACAATGACGTGGATGGCCGCCCCAAGTGCGAGACCAAGGGCGGCAAGGGGCAATACAACACGGCACTGCATGTCTTTGCTCTGCTGCTCATTCTGGCCCTGAGTACTGCTGGTTCGTCTGCCTCCTACTGCACCCTAGGCCTGCGCTCGCATCGCTGACTCCTGCCGCAGCCTGCTCCTTCCCAATCATCGTCAAGCGCTTTCCTTCGATCCCCGTCCCCCACCAGTTCCTCTTCATCTCCAGACACTTTGGCACCGGCGTCCTTATAGCCACCGCCTTCGTCCACCTGCTGCCCACCGCCTTCGAGTCCCTAACCCATCCATGTCTTCCTCACTTCTGGAACAAGCGCTATCCGGCCATGCCGGGCCTCATCGCCATGACAGCCGTCTTCGTCGTCGTGGGCATTGAGATGTTCTTTGCCTCGCGCGGGGCCGGCCATGTGCATTCGACAGGCTACGAGAACCTAGGCCTGGACGCCTCGCAGAATGGCTCGCGTCCAGCACACAAGCGGAGCCATAGCTACGGCATGTACAGCAGCGGCACCTCAGGCACTCACGGCCTTGCGCCAGGCATCATGCTACATGACGTCGAGTCCTCAACCAACTTGATGGCGGGACGATCTCCCTCAATCGCCGTCGTATCTCCTACTACCCCTGCCATGCCCGTCGAGGCACGCTCCCGAGAGCCAATGGACGATGACGACGACGATGATGATGATGATTCAGACTTGGACATTACTCGGGAGGAACTTGCTCGTCAGGACGCCGAGGATTCAGAAGACGAATCTCGTCTGTTACCAGGCCCTGACGCCCGCCAGCAACGCAATCATGCCCATGGAGAGTCGGCCGATAGTCCAGAAAAGACGGAAGCTCAGAACCAGAAGCTTCTGCTGCAATGCTTGCTGCTCGAGGCTGGCATTCTCTTCCACTCCGTCTTCATAGGCATGGCGGTTTCAGTAGCAACCGGTACCGCCTTTGTCGTACTTCTCACAGCCATATCCTTTCACCAAACATTCGAAGGATTCGCCCTCGGAGCAAGGATCAGCGCCATTCGCTTCCCAGCTGGATCACTGAAACCCTGGCTCATGGCATTGGCCTATGGCACAACGACACCCATTGGCCAGGCTATAGGATTAGCTATCCACACGCTTTACGACCCTGCAAGTGAAGCCGGCCTACTAACGGTGGGTTTCATGAACGCCATATCAAGCGGTCTACTTCTATTCGCCGGTCTTGTCGAGCTTCTTGCGGAGGATTTTCTCAGCGATGAGAGCTACGTCACGCTGCGTGGCAAGCGACGGCTGCAGGCGTGCGCTAGTGTTGTCGGAGGGGCGTTGCTCATGGCACTTGTCGGTGCATGGGCATAAAATTATCGTCCTTGTTCTTCGTACTTGCTAGCGTTTCATGCATCTCTCGGGCGTTGTGGCTGATGGCATGCAGCCTTTTCTGCTTCGTAATCACTTTCGCCCCCTTGCGATCGAACCGCGCAGGCTCAATCGCGGGTTGGGTCAGGATGTATCGCGTATCGCCGAAACCAATATCACCTTTGTGGGACGATATCAAGATACGTGACCAAATACGGCCACCACCATCCCTTAGATCAGGCCACTTTGGCACTTTTTCTCTGTTTTGTAACTTCCATCGATGGCCGTTACAGCTGCGGCTATTTATCTTTCAACCTCTTCCTGTTCCTCTGTGCTTCCTAGTCTATGCAATACCTCCTTGTCCTTTTCGCCTTCGTCTCCGCCTTTGACGTCCATTTTCTCTTCCAAGGCCTTGCAACGTCTTACCAAGTCACTGACATGAGCATCTCCACTGTCTTTACTTAACCCGAGCAGTGCAATTTCCAGGTTATACAGATACTCTCTGTTTTCACCACTCGGGCCCTTGCCTAGGAATCGTCAATGAGCAAAGCCAGCGTTAGAAGAACATGCAAGACTCACTCTCCAAGATCTTCTTTGCCAACGCATCCGGATCCTGTGGGCCTAGAAACTGCGGGTTCTCAGGCAGTCCGATATAAACCAAGCATTTGATGTCCTCTGGCTCCGCAACCACCGTCTCCGTACTCGTGACCTTGATGCCCGTCGGAGGCGATGACGAATCATGGACATGCTCTCCCTCGGGCTCATTGTGCAGGGTCGTCACATCTGCGCTGCTAACTGCAGGGTGAAACGGCGTGAACTGGATCGAGTAGCCGTTTATCTCGCGGATATCAAGGTATTCGCGCACGGCCTGGACGTGGCGGGCTGGGATATGGTACGCTGCGCCCCAGACGCGCGAAGCCGAGTCATGCTTTTGTCATGTTTAGTAACAATATCGATATCTTTACTTGGGGGCGAGATTGAAAATATAATTATAGACTCGAAATGAATAGAGAAAACGCAAAAAACTCACTTGGTCGTTCAGTGTCTCCCAGTGCGCCCGGTCAATCAACGTTACAACGCGCCCAGGCGCTGCGGGCGTACCTCGGTGATCTTCACTGGAGTCCCCTCAAACGTTATCCACATGTTCTCGATGGCCATGAGTCGCTGTCGATCTTGATTGCATGTACTTACCTAGCCTACACGAGATCAATCTGGTTAGCCCAATCTCTAAAAAAAATAACAACAATTCTACCAACTCTCTCTCTTTCTTCCTTCCTTCTTTTATTTTCTGCATCCAGGCCAATTTCTATCCAAATGGCCAACGAACAAGAGGATAAAGAGTTCAAAGAGAAAAAAAAATTAGGAAATGATGAACTTACTTGCCAAAATCTCCTCACATAGCCCTCGATGAATCCAGGAAGTCTCTGATCTGCACGGAGTGACAATTTAATTAGCTCTAGGATAATTGCAAAACAACCAACACAGGAAGAGAGAAAGAGAGGCAAGACCAAAAAAAAAGGACCAGAGTTAGTAGCGCAAGTAAAGTTTCTGGCGTCTACCAGAAAGCATAAAGAGCTGTTGCTTTCTTTCAAGAAAAAGGTGGGAAGGCATCATGGAGAGCAAAGAGCCAAAGAAAAAAAATTATCCACGTGTGTGTGGGAATGTGGTGGACGTTGGAGTTGGAGATGATGGGCGGGCCGTACCGTAGTGTGGCGGTGGTTTCCAAATCAAGCTTCTGTATACGGAAATCAAAAAATTCCCCCGCTGGTTAGCTAATGAACAATTTGTTTATTTATTTTTGAAAACAAGGGGGGTCAAAATCTTCAGGAAGGAAATGGGTAATAAAGTCATTTGTAGATGGAACAAGGGGAGGTGGTTGGGTTTGGCAGTTATGTATGTGTTTTGGTGGATGTGCAGGGAGGGAAGACAACAAGTAAAAAGAAGGACCAACATACCCGTACCCAAAGATCCAAAAATCATTGTTGGACCCGAACGTCTCGATTTCTTTTTCGTGTTCCAAAGTCATCTTCCTTTTCTCTTACGTTTTCTTTATGTCTAAATTTTTCTTGGACGAAAATTTGGGGGAAGGTCAGAAAATAGGAATTTGGAGAAAAAGAGGACAGGTAGATGGTGGTGCTTGCTGACGGGAATTCTGCGGGAATGGCGAGATGGGGTTAATTAGTCAGTTGGAGAAAGGCCGTGTGGGTTTCTAGTGGGGCCTCTGATGCATATGGCAGGGAAAGTGTCAGGGGAGATGAGAGTCTGTGGGAATAATGTCCATTAAACGAGTGCATTGTCAGTGTTGGCAGTGGGTGTGTTTTTTCAAACGTCATCGTTGGTTTTGGTGGCTTGCCACGCTATGTATACATGATGTAAAGAAAAGGTATAACGGTATCTTCTCATGATCCGCCTGCTGCTCTGTTCATAAAGAAGCCTTTAAGTGGGCCCATGGCGTCTACAGCTCTCAGCCCCAGGCTTCGCAGTCCCACAATTGGCCCTGATTCCACGCTGTAGAGTCTGTGCAACTTATCGCATACACCCAACATCGCATTGTTTTCGGCATACCGTTCGCTGTTGTAACTCTCCAAAGCCAATGTTGAGCCAATATCTTGACCTGTTTGTACGGCGTAGGAGATTGTTCGCACAAGTGCAGCTGCATCGCCCTGGCCTTGATTGAGGCCTTGGCCTGCGAGCGGGTGTATGGTATGCGCAGCGTCTCCAACTAGTGCAACTCGTTCGCCTGTGTAGGTATCTGCGTGTCGCATACGAAGTGGGAAGGATGCAACAGTACCGGCCTGGACGTTGGCCACTCGCATAGGTATGGCGTGCTCGTTGACCGGTGTGTGCTTCTCTCGCCATGCAACCTCTTCTTCCTGTCCCGATGAGAGTGTGTGCAAATACTCAAGATCAGTTGATGACAATCTGAAGCCTGCATTGACCATGGCGACAAAGTCCTGTGGTGACAATGACTTGAGCTTAGCGGCACGCTCAGGTGTTGTGCTCCAAACAAGCGTCGACATGTTGCCAGGTAATGGCAGCATCGCAAGCGGACCAGTCGGTAAGAAGCGCTGGTACGCAATCTTGTGGTCTGGTCCGCCCCAGCCTTGCCCTTCAAGCTTCAAGCTAGCCACAACTCCGTGTCTGTTGTAATCGAAACCTCGCGACTCAATGCCTGCAAAGGTCCGAACTGGACTATTTGCGCCGTCAGCGCCCACCAAAAGTCTCGCGGCAAGAGGTTTTCCATTTGATAATTTGAGTATCGGCCAAGACGAGAGGTCCATCTTTCCCGTATCGGTACCCAGATCTATCGAGTCGACCTTTGTAGATGTGTGGAAATCGACGCCACCGAGTTCCTCGAGCCGGCTCAGCAGGGCAGTAACGGTGTTGACGTTTTCGATCATGTATGCAATAGTCGTCGGCTGCGCAGGGTTGCGAGGCGTAAGAAGAGGTTTCGCGGTATGCCAGTCGAAGGATATGCGCGCGTCGCTCACGCCGTCCCATACTTGCATCTCTTGGTAGGGTTGCACTCGAGGCTTGTTGACGTGGTCCCACGCCCCAATTTCTACACGACATATGTTAGATAGTTTCGTGTTTAACATCCACACGCTCATGCGCACCCTGTAGATTTCTCACAGAAGCTGGTGTGAGGGAGCTACATCTGTTGGAAAATGTCTCTAGGCTTGCGTCGTGCGCCAGTCGGCTCTTATGCAAATCCTGACCCTCGACGAGGGCGACCTTTAGCCCATTGGTAATTGGCGATGCTTTCAGGCCTGTGAGCAGACTGAGGCCTGCCGGTCCCCCACCTACGCAGACGACGTCGTAGACTTCGAGTCCATCTGCGGAGCTCGAAGCAAACCTCCGCTGAGGCTGCAGGCGCACTAAAAGTGTCGGCCTTGACGACAAGGCTCTGGGCGCTGCCAATGGTATCCGGGGCGGCATCAGGAGCCTTTCAGGAGCTGCCGTGGCATGCGCGTATACAGTACAAAGTCACGAACTTTGAATGTTGGAATGGTGGTGTCATAGCGGGCTCGCCATGTTTGGCGTGTTTGCAGATCGACGCTAGGAAGATTATCTGATCAAGGGTAGGAGCCGCCAGTCGCCGCACTGTGGAACCTGGGGCCTCCAACTCTCTCCAACTTCACCCAGACTCAAACCACATCTCACTCCACCAATTGAAGTTGACGGCGCCAGTGCCGCCCATACTCACGCAGTGGTCTTGTTCGGCCCGCTGAAGACATACCGTCTCGTCTAGAGGCAGCGGAAGCTCCCGTTGCAAGCTTGCACTTTTTCCTAAAGGGCCGTAGAAATGGAACAGCTCACAACCTCACTCCGGTTACTGGCAGGTTTACCGCTTCAATGGACAGGGTCGTCGTCAACAACTCTCCACACCAAGCTGTTCTGACTTTCCCTGTCCGGATTGCCGCCTTGAGTATCCCTGACAAGTCATCCTCAAATCCGGGTGTGACGATGTGCTCAACGGGTCAGGGTTAAAACGAAGATTGGCAATGGCCTAACTTTCCTTATTCGGACATCATAGCAGGGAAGCACACCCGTGGGACGCGGAAAAGCTCTTCCCCTTGAAGGTTTCTAGCGGAACTGGCCCTATTGGAACCGTTCAGGTCTATGCAGGGCGCATGACTGAGGTTTAACGATTACTTCCGGATAGCTTGTCGTCGTTTCGGTGAGATTGTCTGCTTAGCGTACAGGATATTAAAATACGTCCATACCACCATTTCGTTGTCTGCCCTTCAGTCACAGTCTTTCAGGCACATCTACTGGTACACTAGCCGCATTCACAACCGTTGTACGGACTTCCTCTTACGCACCGTTCCACTTCCCATCGAGCCGCTAAACCCTACCAACATGCATCTGTAATGATGTTGCGTCCTGCATCCGTGATGCTTGGAAGTGCCACTTGCTTTTTGTGCAACTTTGACTGATTCTCTCGAATTCTTCCATTCCAACCACACCATGAGCTCTCAAACTCATCAACATACCTCCTTAACGGAGCCATTCATGGTTATGAGTGCCGAAGAAACCATTTCTAATTCTGGAGCACTCCAATCGCCGCATGCTCAACACCATTCGATGAAGCGAGACGTGTCGAAAACCTTGCTACATAGCCGGAGCTACTTTGGGAAGCGTCAGAAAAAGTCGCATCCTGGACCAGAAACACCCAGTGCATGTCCTTACCCAAACATAGCCCCAAGAGACTACATGTCGCGATCATGGTCCAACATCGACAGTTCCCACCCTCTTCTTCCTACACCACTTCCCAGCCCCGCCCTTGACGATACAGGACATTCTCTGGAACACACGCAGAAGGCCTTGCAAGTTGGAGAGCTTGTCAACAAGCTCAATTTCCGGCTCAAACGGCTTTTTGGCAGCCGGAGAGGTTCTGCTGAGGATGGAGACATACCAGTCACCTCTTGTCACCGGCGGTGCTCGATAACGTCTCTCAACCTGCGTGGTCCCTCTGAAGATGGCGACTTCGAGAGCAACCCGGAACATCTGATGTGGAACGGATCATGTCAGCTACCGAATGTAAGCGAGTTCTTTGACACAAACGGCGAGGTTGGCCCCAGTAATTTCTACCACACTGCTGACTGGAGTGCGTTCCAGAAAACCTTGCAGACACAAGGCAGTTCGGCCGCACACACAGGCCTGAGCAACCATGCGGCTATCCACGGGGACGCGGACCTGGACAGGCTTGACTTGTTTCGAGGATATGGCCCGCAGGATTTCGAGTATGAAGCTCCCAAACGCAAAGACTCGCTTTTTGGCTTTGACTTTCTGAGGTCGCGGCGGTCAAGCAAGGTGGACAAGGGCAAGGGACGTATGATGGAAGAGGAGGAAGCAACCATGTCGCAGCAGGAGGAATCAGCAGCTCTTTTGCCTATTGTCAAGGCTTCGGTAGGAGTAACCATCTCAAGTCTTGCCGAGCTTGGCGTTCTCCCTCGGGTCTCGATGGAGACGATGCCGCCTCTTTCGCCCACGGAACCAGAAGACGTCCCTGAGGCCGAATTCTCCAGTCTGGAATCCAGCCCTCCGTCGTGGCATCACGACTCGGTCTCTTCGACACCTCCTGATGCGGGAGCAACAGAGGCGCAGATATCTGCAGCGCGACAAGTCAATCTTTGCCATGTTGTACCAGCAGCAGATTCAGCCACAGCCCGTACTCCTCCAGTATCATCCGTCTCCAGCTTGCACGATATCTCGGCAGTCCAAGACAGCAGCAACGTCACTAATACAGATCCCGCAACACCGGCAACCCCATGCATCCTGCCCACCGTCGGCTCATCTTCCCTTGCATACTCCTCCTCCTCCTCCT
>JAODYC010000148.1:14175-40011 GCA_026262405.1 Curvularia hawaiiensis | reverse complement strand
AAGGCCGACATGTGTCGAGCCCATGAAATCCCATATCCCTTCGAAATCATATTACCCATCCATCCATTATGCAGCCGTCAGAACCAAACATAGGAGATCGAGTCGGTGAGACTAGCGTGAATTGTCCCAAGATTGAAATAGCTTCCAGCCACGCAATGCAAAACTGAACAAAGAAGATTTTTGAACAAAAAGAAAAGGGCCGATTCCCGGGCGTACAAGGTCATTGCGAGCCATTTTTGTTGGTCGCCCTCGTGTAGTTGGTGATGTAAGAACGAGAAACTTTTTTGAAGAAGCTTGACTGAGCTGAAGATCCGTTCCGAGACGTAAGGCCAATGCTAAGGTGTGGCAGAGGCCTCTCATGTGAGTTTGGCGTTAGCCACGATGCTGCTATACATTAGGTTACAATTTCCTATTGAGAAAGATTCCTTACCTACACTGCTATCTCTCACGCACGGCCCATCGCGTGTACAATGAGGACTGGCACGATGATTGCAATCACAAGACAGATGTTGACAGTGATGCCAGCAATAATTGCCATTCTCTTCGACTGTGGGGTGCAGTAGTGAAGATGGCCTTCAGTCAATGAAGCAAGAATGTCGTCCCCAAAGAAGCGGAAGAGAATGATGCATGGCGGAAGTATACAAAATCCAGCAAAGATCAGCCAAGACAGCCGGCGCCTCCGTGCTTCGTCTTCCGCGTCGGGCTTACGTTCTACACAGAGCAGACGGGGTGAGTATCTGTCGGCAACGTCGATCTGAGAGTGCGCAATAGTACTTCGAGAGGCGACCGGGTGTTGGCTGAGACTAGTATCATACGAACTACACAGTGGCGTAATTGTATTGCTAGTGGACGGACGATTACCACCGATAAAATGCGTGATGTTCGTTTGCGATGAAGCAACCGATCGGATATCAGGTGCCAGATACATCTCTCGTAGTTTTGTCTGACTGTGTACAGCAGATCGACTGGTGCGACGCGAGCCGCGTACAAAAGTAGTCGAACCCGTAAGCTGTGGATAATGCCCACCGGACGGCGCGAGCTCCTGCGATTCTCTCAATGATTTGGAACTGGGGAAGAGAGTTGTCTGAGACGCAGTCCGACTACGCCTCGATCCTGTTGCAAGTCGAGGCTGGCTTATCCGAGTGACGCTACCAGTAGCTGGGAATGGAGCTGCGTAGAACCCAGTGTACGACGAACGCTGGCTTTGTCGACCAATGCCCGAATTCAGTCTCACACCAGATCGAACAGTATTTGCGACACTGCTACCTGTCTTGTGCGAACTTATTGCACGGGGACTTTGAGGTTGATTGTTTTGTGAAGCTGCGGTAGACAGAGGCCCGAACGTGTTTTCGCGTCGCAGTCCCATGGAACTGCTTGGCAAGGCATCTTTTCCTGCGTGACTTGCTATGGATGTCTGGTCTCGATCTTGACGCTGCTGATCCGTGTTTGAATGGTGCGTCTGAACCACTGGCATCTCATCGACAAGGATGGTCTCACTTGGCCCAGAAGCTAGCAGTTCTTCTGTCTCCTTGTCACTGAAGGCGTAAAAATCCTTCTTCCGTATTGAAGTACTTGATTGCTCCACTGGACCATGATCCATAGTATTGCTGTGGCTGGTAGAGTTCTGGGCGTCTGGCGCAGTGCTAGAGGCAAACTGTTCGGAAGCTAGTGGAGAGGAAGAAGTGTTCAAAGCCGTCCCCATACCAGAGTTGAGTGTCAGTTCTGGCGGTGACGATTTGAAAGGATGAGCATGTGGACCAATGGGGCTAGGATGGTAGTAGTAGTTTGAACGAGCCGGCGACTGAGGTTGGTTTACCCAAGATGCAGGTAAAGCGCCTGAGTTCAGACAGATAACGCCGCCCTGTGAGCCCTCGCTACTGCTATAATTTGCGATACTATCCAGGGAAGCTCTAGAATCTTCGCTGTCTCCACCAAGTGTCTCCCATTCTGCACCGTCTTGTGGTGCAACTCCCTCAATATCGTATAGGGGCGGCAGGTTCAAGACACGGGTAGTCGTTGAAGATCTGTTGGTGACAGGCTTGTCTAGCAGCTGGCTTCCTGATCGCCGTCTGGACCATATGGCTGGGATTTCTTCGTTGCTTTGGTTTTGGTCTTTTGGAACTTGGAAAATCTGCTCAGCATGATCTAGGGCTTCTTGAGGTATGTTGGAAGCGCGAGCGTCCGCTGGAGAGCTTGAAGAAGGTTCAATTGACCCCATTCCTAGTTGCGAGTATGATAAAGAGGGCCCGGGTAGTCCAATTCCTGGTTGCGAGTATGACGAAGAAGGCTCTAGTTTGTGCGTGTGATCAGGCTGTACCGAGGTTCCGTAAGAGTTGGTCGAGTCAGGTGCAGTTATGCCAGATTTCTCTGGAGGAGAGGGAAAGGTGAAGGACTCATGACTCCAAGCTGGCGTGAGCTCTTGATTCTCTCCTAAAGCCTGCGTGATAGGGCCTTGGGCACCTGGAGTCTTCTCTTGAAGCACATGAGAAGCTGTCTCAGTCGTATTCTCTGGAGTGTATTCGTCGATTGATGTACCGAGTGCGTCCGCTTCTGAACCGGCTGCCTCCGTCACGTCATGCAGCATTGTTGGGTTGTATGGACGCGAAACTTGATGATCCTGCTTGCTAGAGTCGGCGTATTCATTCACAGTGTAGGGGTTATGCTCGTCTGCAAGGTATCCTGCACCTGTGATGCTGTATCCTGCAAATGGATTGCCGTAGCTATTATGCTTGCTCCTGAGACTGTGATGGTAGGAGGCACGGCGATCGTCCCCAGTATAGATCGACGAGCTTCGATTCGCTGCATTTGTATTATCAGAATAGGGTTTGGCCAAGCTTCTGCCTTCAGAGTATGGTAACTGCGAAGTGTCTTTTCTTCCGATCTGAATAGAGTAATCGTCTGGTACCATGGGTGCAAGAGGTTGTACCTCATAACGGTCTACTGGGTATTCTTGGGATGTACCGGCCTCGTCCTGTCCGGGCGAGAAGGCAGAAAGGCGTTCGGGCCATGCGGGCTCAGTGGGTGTTGTGGGCGATATCGAGCCGACTGGAGCATACGAGATCTCGGGCGTGGAGGCAGGTAGGTTAAGTGGTCGCGGGAAGTCAAAGTCTATGCGGGCTGTTTCGGTGCTCAGGTTTTGATTGCGCATATCACGTAGCTCCTCCTCTTTGGGCTTCTCTGGACCCTTCCCAAGCCTTTGAGTCAAGCTACGAGTGAGACCTTTGAGCGAGAAACGCGATTCACGAGCAGGCGATTTCGCAAACAGAGGAGAAGGTATATCAACAGAGTCGGCATCGTGCATCGGCGACGTATACGTAGAGGAATTTGGACTGAGCGCCGCGGGCGTTGGAGGAATTGGAAGGTCCGTATCTGACTGACCTGGAAAGTCACTTGGACGCCTCAAAATACCTGCATGCGCTGTACGAAAATCTCCGTACATGGCTCGCTTAGGCGCCATCTGGTGCATTGGTGAGTAAGGTCTTGCAGAGGATCGAGAATGCCATACCTCTGAAAATTCGTCGTCGGAGGTTGGGACAGCAAAATACTCGCCCGAGTCAAAGTCTCGTGAGGGAGTGACGATATCATGCAGCACCAAGGAGTCGCGGGGGTTCACCAGATCGAATGAAGTGCCGCGATAATGGATGGTTGCAGGCGTCTCGGGTGGTGTTGCGGGCTTAGTGGCCGTGAAGCTTTGCGAATTTAGGTATGTAGACTCGCTTTCATCCTGCGATGGAGAAAATGGAGAGGCAAGCTGATATGGTGGCGTTGGGAATCGAGATAATGCCAATGGGGGAGGTGTCGTTGTTTGTGCGTCCACTGAAGGTGTGTGCTCCGCAGACAGTTGGAGTGTAGCCGGACGCCGTTGTTGCGCCTGGGTAGACTTCACGTTTGCATTGGGGGGAGGGATTGTAACCAGGCCTGTGGTGGCAGGCGGTCTCGGCAACCTTTTTCTCGGGTTGAAATAACGTACCTTGCTAGACGAACTAGTAGTGGATAGGCTTGATACACTGCCTGTCTGCTGATGAGGTTCAGTCGTCTGCGCTCGCAATGGCAGCTCAGGTTGCGTTTGTTGCTGGAAAGGAAGCGGTCTCGGCTTGAGCTGGTGCGCCGATTGGGAAAAGTGAAGAGAGCGCTGGGATGGACCGTAGTCTGACCAAGTCGAAGGTGGCACCGAAGCAGCGCGCTCAGTGTCGTTGAGCGCAAGCGCAGCAGGTTTCCTCCTAAGAGTTTTCCCTGGTGGCGTCCCCTTTCGGGCGAGTGTTGGCGTGTGCTGCTGCTTACGATATTCGTGGATGGTAAGAGTGTGGATGGGTGTCCGGGAGGAGGCAGACGAGGCAAGCGAGTGGTGAGGTGAGTGAACTGGCGTCATAGGATTGCCCACGTGGGTCCGCAGTGACACCCGATCAGGATCCCATGGTGAATGGGAGTTCGAGTAAAGGGCAGCCATGTTCAGTTGGCTGGAAGCACGCGATGAATGTCACTGTATATTCTAGATCCCCGCTCTGGTCAGAGCCTAACCTTGATCCAAGGTTGCGAAGGCCTCTGGGGTCTTGGGTCGCTGTTTGTCTTGAATATCGAACTTATGGAAGCGCTAGCGAATGCATGCTGAAACCTACGCCATTTTTAAGGATCGCAGGTCTCACTTCCGATGAGTCTGAAGATTTTGTTAGCCGTGATACTCTTCGTAGATGTGCTCCTAACTAACCGCAATTGCTCTCGGATATTGACTTGGTCGCAGTATTGACAACGGCTAGTTTTCAAGAATCGACCTTGTCCTGAAAGGATCCCAGATCACAGCAGCAGATTGTTATTCCCAGAACTCTTGCTATGCCGCACTGTCGGGAAGTGCACGTAGGATGGATCGGCGCCAGAAGAACCGAAGATGCGCAACGACGGGTAAAGGCGAGATATAGACACGGACGAACTACGTTCGAAATCAAACAGCAAAGAAAAGGACGGAATATTTCCAGGAAGAAGAAGAAATACAGAAGGAAGGAGCTCTGCGCCCCGGCCCGATGAACGAGAGACACGGAAAGTACGACGCTTTCTTGGGTACCTGGGAAGGGAAGACGCGACGATAAGACATGATTAGGAAGAACATTTTGACAAACCCCCGGGTCAGCCCTGAACACTAAGGGGGGACTCGTCATACCAGCAGACCAAGCAATTGCACTGCAGCCAGGTCTACAGCCGTGGTTCATTACAGCTGCAAGGCGAAGACACCGCGATGCAGCGTCGTGTGTGGTTGCCGACGTCTGTACCCCAGTCTAGCGCCTTCTGCGCGCCAGCCAGTCAGACGGCGCAGATTCCTCCAGGCCCGAGACAGCAGACACCACCATCGAGCATCCTCGGCCACTGGTTCCATTGCGCTGAGCCCATGTCATCTCGTTTCCACACGGCACACTCGGGATACGCTGCAGCTGTCACCAAGCCATCCAGCCACTGCCGGGCCGTTGCCTCTTCTTGCGACGATTCCGCGCCGCGTGATAGGGACACAACATCAACACGACCGACCGGACGCGCCGATCTACCGGCAGTCGACGCATAGAATTGCTTTCAGAATCAAAAACGCTACACAAGACAGTTTGCGGTATAGGTGAAAGCCTGTGGAAGCATTGTATCTAGGAACTCAATCAAAACACCAAAGTATGATTAGTCACACAGCAGTAGATGTCTGGGGTTCCATGGCCTGTACGTCAGCACTGGATATTTGAAGTGCTGATTGCGTAACTGGGCCGTCGGTCACCTGGGAACTGGATGTTCTCCCGAATACACGCTACGCAGCAGCCCTATGTTTTGGTACGAATATAGTACTTCCAGGTGACGATCAAGGCACGTGGTGCACGCAGCTGAGATGCATATCAATGATCGTAGATGTTATTTAATGTACATGTATTTCACGTGATTATCAGATATCTTTCCAAAGCTTCACCCATTTTCTTCAATCTCTACGTCATCGGGTATAAGTTCGTCTAAACTCTACGTCGCTATGCTCTTTCAGGCGCGTCCGCGATTTCCTGCGTCGAATCGATGGATGCCGCCTTATGTCCATAACCTGTGGGGGTGAATAGGCAAAGCGTCCCGGGTCAGGGCTCCGAGGAAATCGGTGGTCGAGAACAACGTGGACGTTAACATTCTCAGACGCCCAGGTGCGTCGCTCCCGCTGTCCCGAGCTTCTCGTGGGCGACCGATCATCATGTAGCGACACAGGGGACTGTTTGGAACGCGAAGGCGGCCGGTCGGGCCCAGTAGTTCTGGCTTCGTTATGTGCCCTCCGGTGTGGCCGACTGTAGTCGGAATCCCCTTGTCTCGTTCCCTGCTAAGTTTAGTAGGAACAACAACACATACGACCCAATGAACTTACAGTCGTCGGATATACGGTCCCTGGCATCATGACGTACTGATCCAACGTATGCATCAGGTCGGCAAAGTTGTAGCCCAGCCCTGGATGGCTAGGAAGAAATCGTTGCCCAATGTCGTGGTCGAAGCTGATGGCAGAGTTTTGCAACGGCATGTACTCGGAGAGATTGTTGTACCATTGAGGATATGCGCCGTACCACGCTGCCACGCTGGCATTGACACTGACTGTCATGTACATATTCTTGACATCTTTCGGCTTTTGCACAAGCATCACAAAGTCAAATTCGCGCGGCAACCCGGATCTCTGCAGCATGTTTTCACTAAGCGTCCAGACGGCCCTAGAGTCTTCGATACTCTGTCCCGAATCGTCTTGTCTTGATCGTATGGAACCTTGGATGCTCATCATGTGAAAGACCTTGTAGCTACTTTGCACAGATGCTTTTGGATTCACAGACGCAGAAACAGGGGCTGCCGGTGATACACCTAACGAGCTCGAAAGACTAAAGTTCCACTGGAGGTTTTCCGGTGATATAGCGCCAAACATGAGCTCTGGAGCATGCTTCAGGATGCGCGGATGCGAACGACTCGGCCTTCTGCGAGAAGTAGAGCCAGGGTCTTCGCCATGCAGGGATACTTGGATTTCGGCGCTCTTGAAACGATGCGCTTCTGGGTCGTGTGGATGGAAGACGAAACGTACCGAAACAAAGTAGACGTGATTGATAGCGGGATCATGAAGGACGTCGGACTTGTAGAAGCCGTGTTGCAAACGGTTCACGTGAGCAGAGATGTATGCTTTTCCGGGCAGGCGGCGTTCGTAGAGACATATCTGGTTCAGATGAAGGCGCTTTTTTGGAATATTCGGGTCGTTGGACGCTGGCTTAACAGGTGCTCTGCTTCTTTTGACGGGCGCATCTGGTTCCGGCTGGTGGACTTCTTCTTGCTCGTCTCCTTTGGCCCGTTTGAGACGGTTCATAAGCGAGTGCATCTCAGGCGGTGTAGGAAGTAGCGGGCCGCCGGATTCGTTCGCACAAGTTGCCTGGGATTAGGAGGGAAGGCCGATTTCTGAGAGTCGTCATATTGTTATGGCAGCCATGGCTTTGGACGCACAAGCTGGACTGAGCCGTGCGGAATCACGGTGAGGGATTCATTGTATAAATGTCTTCGTGACCAGCAGCTCGATGGGCAAGGTCAGCCTGGTTCGATGCGACACGGGCATAGCATTCGGGCACGTAGCGGGTCGTTGTCTTTGTGTGGCCATGTCGCATGGCCATGTGAGAGAGGGTGGCCGACGGGTGCAGGTGACCAAATGCAACCAGAGTTCGTTATCAGTGGCGCGAGGCCTTATCGCAAGCGCCCCCCACAAACTGCCGTAATCGGTGAAAGCCGCAAAGCAGTTCAGCAAGATTGGGACAGGGCAGAAAATGTGGCTGCGAAAAGAAAAGCGGCGGGACTCTGTATCCTCTTTGTTAGTTTTTCTTGCCAGCGATAAATTATAAAGAGTCGGCACAATGCAGCTGTGCCCAAAGGAGGTGTGTCACTGGTCGGCATTACTCGTGGTACCTGACCAACCCTGCTAACCATTTGGTAACAGCTTGACAAGCTCGTCATCTCACAGCTTGGCCTGCTTGCCCAGCGTCGCCTGGCACGAGGTGTCAAGTTGAATCACGCTGAAGCTACTGTATGACGAACGTGCGCTTGCATATGCTTTACTAACAGTATCAGGCCTTGATTGCAAACAACCTTCACGAAGTACAAGCCCCTCGCCATACCCGCCTGTCCCCGCTCCCAGGCTGAACGCATACAGCTCATTCGCGATGGCAACCACACCGTCGCCGATCTCATGTCGATTGGCAAGACCATGCTGGGTCGCCGTCATGTGCTGCCTTCGGTTATCTCTTCGCTCACCGAGTTGATGGTCGAGGGCACCTTTCCCACAGGCACCTATCTCGTCACCGTACACCACCCCATTGCTACCGACGATGGAGACCTCGCAAGGGCTCTATACGGCTCTTTCCTGCCTATCCCCGCGATTGAAATGTTTCCTCTGGCCGATGCGAGCGCATACGAAGACACCAAGCAGCCGGGCGCGATTGTCGCAGTCAAGGGAGAGAGCGGAATCATCTCGCTAAACGAGGGGCGCAAGAGGATCAGGCTCAAGGTGAAGAGTATGGGAGATCGGCCAATCCAGGTATGTCAGGAGCGTTACACGAGGGCAAAGGGCACGCGACTCATGACGATAGGTCGGATCGCACTACCACTTTATCGAGGTAAATCCCCAGCTACAGTTCGACCGCGTACGAGCACATGGATACCGACTGGACATTCCCGCCGGAACCTCGGTGCGATTCGAACCTGGCGACACCAGGACCGTTACCCTTGTCCAGATCGCCGGCCACCGGGTCATCAAGGGTGGAAACCAGATTGCGTCAGGGTTTGTCGAGGACTTGTCGGTGGCTAATGGCATTCTGGAGAGGCTACAGGCTGGAGGTTTCTTACACGAGCCCGAACCTGCTGGTGATGCGGCTCACATTGACATATGCACCATGGAGCGACAAGCCTACATTACCATGTTTGGCCCGACCACGGGTGACTTGGTGAGGCTAGGCGCTACCGACCTGTGGATCAAGGTGGAAAAGGACATGACCAGATACGGCGACGAGTGCGCGTTTGGAGGAGGCAAGACGCTGCGCGAGGGCATGGGTCAGGCGGCAGGCCGATCCGACAAGGGAACTTTGGACACTGTCATTACCAATGTCCTCATTGTTGACTGGTCTGGCATCTACAAGGCCGATATTGGAATCAAAGATAGTCTAATCGTTGGTATTGGAAAAGCTGGAAATCCCGACATCATGGACGGCGTGGACCCTAAGCTGGTGGTTGGAGCCTGTACCGATGTCATAGCTGGAGAACACAAGATTGTAACAGCAGGCGGTATCGACACACATATTCATTTGATCTGTCCACAGCAAGCGCAGGAAGCCATAGCGTCTGGAATAACTACCATGCTTGGAGGCGGCACAGGACCCAGCACTGGCTCAAATGCGACAACATGTACGCCTGGTAAGACGCATATCAAGCAGATGCTTCAGGCCATTGACCAACTTCCTCTGAACTACGGAATTACGGGCAAGGGCAATGACGCTGAAGTCCTGCCATTACAAGAGCAGGCCGAGGCCGGCGTCTGCGGTCTCAAGCTACACGAGGATTGGGGATCTACGCCTGCCGCCATCGACGCTTGTCTACGCGTTTGCGACGAGTACGATATCCAAACACTCATCCATACGGACACGCTGAATGAGTCCGGTTTCGTCGAGTCGACTATCGCAGCGTTTAAGAATCGAACCATTCATACATACCACACCGAAGGTGCTGGTGGAGGCCATGCTCCCGACATCATCAGTGTGGTAGAACATGATAACGTGTTGCCATCGTCGACAAATCCTACTCGACCATATACCCGAAATACGCTGGACGAGCATCTTGACATGCTTATGGTATGCCACCATCTCTCCCGCAACATTCCCGAAGACGTAGCCTTTGCCGAGTCGCGCATTCGTGCCGAAACCATTGCCGCCGAAGACGTTCTGCACGATCTTGGCGCTATCTCCATGATGTCGTCGGACTCGCAAGCCATGGGTCGCTGTGGTGAGGTCATTCTCCGCACTTGGAACACAGCACACAAGAACAAAGTACAGCGCGGTTCACTCAAGGAAGACGAGGGCACCGACGCAGACAACTTCCGCGTCAAGCGCTACATCAGCAAGTACACGGTCAATCCGGCCATTGCCCAGGGCATGAGTCATCTCATTGGCAGCGTCGAAGTAGGTAAACTAGCCGACCTGGTGCTCTGGACTCCAGATAACTTTGGCGTAAAACCAAACTTGGTGGTCAAGAGCGGATTCTGTTCGTATGCTCAGATGGTAAACCACCCCTATCCCTTCTTACGCAATACAGTCACTGACATGTCTAACAACAGGGGGACCCCAACGGCTCCATCCCCACCATCGAACCCATGATCATGCGCCCCATGTTCGCTCCGCTTGTGCCCGCCTCAAGCGTAACTTTCGTCTCACAGGCCTCCATCGCTTCGGGCACCGTAGCTTCGTATAATCTGCGCAAGCGCGTCGAGTCTGTCAAGAATTGCAGGAATATCGGCAAGCGCGATATGAAGTTCAATGATACGAAGCCGAGGATGAAGGTCGACCCAGAGAGGTATACAGTAGAGGCAGATGGAGAGGTGTGTGTAGCGGAGCCGGCGGAGACGTTGCCTTTGACGCAGGGTTATTTTGTTTATTAGGTTGGAGGTTCTTTGCTTCGTTTTCTTGTCTCTTTTTGTTTCTTCTTTGGATTGTATAAGACGTTGGATATCTGCTGTAATGACATGATGATTACATGAGAATGTACATAGTTTTATTTCTTAAATCTATTCCGTCGTGCTTCGTGCATGATGCTGCTTTCTATCCTCCCGAAGCAGGGATATCAAAGGAGAGCACGCTAGTATACATTCCTACACTATACGCAGCGTCTCCTCTTCGTCCAGAGGAAACATAGACTCATCAACGTTCGGCATCGCAATCACATTCATATATGCAACCCGCTCGTATGTATCGCTATTGACATCGCGCTGCTTTAGTACTAAACACGAATAGCAACTTGGGGTACTGTTAGTTGGGAGTGTCTTTGCCATGAGCACTGTCTTGAAGCGTGTCGCCTGCTCAAGCGCTTTACTACATGGTCTTTTGGCACCAACTTCACTTCTCCTAAAGTCCGGATACACCGCGAGAACGAAAATGAGAGCTTTCCAGACAGGATCATCGAGATATACAAACTTGAATCTGCTCTCGGGTCCGTGTGTAAAGTGAATCCATGATTGCTGCATGGCTGTGGGGAAGCAGCGACCGCGCAGGGTGATTGTGGCGGAGAGGATTTCTCCAAATTCATCTCTGCTTGCTGTCTCTACTTCTGCAGCCGTGCAGGTAGCTAGTAGGTAGAAGTGTGCAGCGTCGCTTCTTGCACCCCATTTCACGGGGCCGAGGACAGAAGCCCAAGACCATGAGGGTGCGCGCCATTCTTTTAGTCCAGCATTCGCACCACAATACCACAGTAAGTCTGGTATGAGGCTTGTTTCCCAAAGACCGGCAAGGTAACGGGATTTTGTGTAGGTGGAAAATATCTTGCTTATGCCTTGTAGAGCAGGGAAAATATCCTTTTCATAGGTAAGACGTTGATGGCTATACTGCTCGACAAGTTGCCACCATATATTTAGTTTAACTCTGTCTTGGTGTATGGAGAGGCTGTGGATTAGCCACGAAGAATCCAAACGATAAAGATTGTATTGCTGAGGATGTGGTATAGAGCACTCACAGTCGTGCCTCGTCCTGCATTCCCAAACGAGTTCATCGTGCGTGAAGTGCAGGGTCCGCCGAGAAAGGAGTCGTTCTTGTAGTGTCCATGCACGGCGTAGTAAAGGTACATGAGACTGTCCGAGGCCCTTCATCCGTGGTCGAATGCACAAGTCCAACCTGGAGCCTTTCCCGTCTGGATACTTGAGGCGTAAAAGAGGACGATCAGGAGTGTGGCGGAAAAGACCGCCTGATGCGTTTCGCGATGCCGTAGCAGCGAGTGTGATGTAGGCACCAGAGTAGATTTGAGCCATTTTGCTTCCTTCGCGGCGCCAATCCTCGGCATCATCTTGGATAATGCATAACGAGTCAATCCAGAGATATTCTAGACCGAGACGGTAGGTGAAGGAAACGGCATGCTGGAAAGTAAGAGGGAGGCGCTTCCACGAAATGCTCTGTTTGTGGTGTGGCAGAGTTGTTTTAGTCGTTCTGATGATATGTTTTTTGCCCCAACAATGACTGAGACAGGCATAGGGCACTATCTCCCCATGGGATTCATAGAGCTCGACTTGCTGTGGTCCTCGGATCCGGAGAACACGAGACGGCAGGGGTGAGTTGGAGTGAACACATAAATGATGTGTATCTTCGCATTCGCGCAGCCACAGCTGTGTGCGCTTGACTGCACGGGCAGATCCAGTCCATGAGGAGACTTGGAGCTCCGGGGACAAATGTGGTATTTTCCAAACATGGTCTTGAACTAAGTAGAATTAGCGAATGTAGAGACGTAGCGGTGTTACAGGACACACCATTTGGAGAGTACACCTCGTAATGGAAGCCAGAATAAAACAGTATGCGTGACTGCTCGAATCTGAAACTACATGAATAAGGACTTTTAGGTCGATAGTCATCATTCATATGATACTCTATCAGTGTCACAATGCTACACATGGCCATGCAGCCAGCACAGCCAGCTTGCGCGGATGCATGCAACTTTTCTATGTCTTGCGGTTCAAGTTGTATACCCTCGCGAGGCCACGAAAAATTCCTGCATTTTCCGCACACCTCTGCTTTTTTATACGCGTTTTCGATCATACAGCGATTCGATGGGTCGTTTACGTTGCTGCCTATATCCCACCATGAAGGGGGTCTCCATGGCAGCTCACTGGAGTCCCAAGACCCCATGGAGCTACTGACCAAGGACAGGCTCGTGTGACGTTGGCAGTGAAACAGAGCGGATACTGGATTAATGAGAATGCGTCAAGAAACTTATGAGGGTAGACACGCTCAGACCAAAGCGATGAAGTGTATGCGGAGGTAGACAGAGCGAGTGGGGGATCAGGCTGCATGGCGTTTACTATTTTAGGTATGCACTGCCCCCAGCAAGCGGAAAGACTCCATGCGCACCTCGCATGTTCGTCGCCACAACGGGAGTGTCTCTTCACTACTACATGCTCTGTAGTCAAATCTTTGCACATCAGTAACAAGAAAATTAACGCAGCACAATCCGTATTGTCGGGAGATAGACGGTGTGTAAGCCTAGGGTACTTTGCATGGTCACGTGGATCATCTAACGACTAATCAGCCCACTACACTGTGTATACAAGCTTAGATCACATATCTCTTGGTGATTGAATTAATAAATACTAAACACCATCCACTTACACGTTTTACTAAAAGCATCACCTACGTCAAGAGTTTTATCTTTGAAGACGATGCGGAAAAAGCCGACATCGACCAGACACAGCGCAAATGCTACTACCTAGGCGATCTGAGACTTTGTGGAAGACCGGTATTGAAACTGTGCTGAGTGTGGATTAGCAGCAAAGAGAAAGCACATAATGACAAGATAAAGCTTCAAACATATGATATTCCAGAAGCAGAGCCATAAGAGCTAGAGTTTTCCTAGTACATCCGCGTTAACGGAACCCTCCACGGCGTTGCAGCGCTTGTTGGCGCTACACTGGTGCTTCGTTCACTCGTACTGTTTCACTCTTATCTATTGATAAATCTGTGTCCGCTTCTAATGCGATAACCCTTGCGCTTACGACCACGGCGCGCCTTCTTTTTCAGCACACCCCGCTTTCGCCTCTTCAAGGTCCTCGAAGCTCGTTACCTTCGCCTTTCCCAGCACGATAGATCCAGTCGACCTACAAGTCTTAGCTTCGTTGTTTATCATGGGAAGAGATCGGTTGCGGTCCTACCGTAGCACTCGCTCAGCAAAGGAGATCTGAGCAGCATCAGCAAGTTTCTAGGTATGCGTCTTCGTCATGTCCGACACATGGATGTCTTGCTTGATAAGTTGTGCAGTGATGCAAGCGCTTCCGCCGTCAACAGTGTTACTAGCGCGATAGTTGTTTGAGGTATTGCGTCATGCGTACCAGTACTTTATTCTACTTCCATGGAGTATAGCAGACACTGTCGCCTATTCGTAGGGTCTTTCGATAAACGCTCATATATGAGATGGCAGTGCATTATTCGAAACGCTATTTCTTATGCTGACCTACTGAGAACTATTCTACTCTTCTAGCTCAATAAGCTTCTAATTCCATCTTCCTTGCGCAAACCAATGATATGTATCTCTCTACTCCAGAAAAAGAATTATCGCAAATCCCCAAGCACTCAAACGCATTCCCCAAGAGCACACCGGTATGGTGACTTGAGCGCAATCACTCCCCTCTCATACCCACCAAGCCACACCTCTGCTCCTGCACTTCCGCCAACTCAGCCTTCTCCTTCTTACTCAACGGGCTTCCGCCCCGATCTCCCCCCAAAGTCCCCTGTCTCTTCCGTTTCGCCGGCGGTTCGAAGTCGCTTGTCATGGGCTCGAGGACAGCGGAGCCACTGAACTCGGAATGCGTGTTCGCGCCGCCTAGGGCCTGGACTAGCTCGGGCCCCATACTGGTGGTGTCGATGTGATGGTCGAAACTACCGAGCTCTTCGCCGAGAGCACTAAAGAGTTGTCGCTCTAAGCGAACGGTGCTGTTGGTGCTGGAGAGCGACGCGTCGGACTTGTGGCTGGGCTTGAAAGGAGAAGGGTTGGTGATTTTCGGTGCTTCGTTGGTGTTCAAGTCGGGATCGATTGCGTCGACATCGATGATTTCTACTAGGTCGGGAATGTTCTTTCGATCATGAGGGGTAAAAGGCTTATGTCCTCTCATAGTAGAACCCTGTCCTGCTCGAGACTCAGGGCTAGCTGCTTGCGTAGAATTCTGATCATGTCGAGCAGCTTGGTCCAATACTTTCGGTTGGTTAGAAGCCTGGTTCTCCTTTCGATTCCTTGCGTTGATGTCAGACGATCTAGGGGCTGAGCCAAGCCTGCTGAGCTCAGTTGCCGACAGTGATGCTTCGTTTCGGTTCAAACGGCGTAAGCTTGAGTGCGCTGAGGGCCAATCTCTCATTGATAAATCTGAAACAGCTGTTGGTTGCCTCTGAGCAAAAAGATTCGGCGTCGGAATGACGTTGTAATGAGGAGACGGCGTCCGCAGTCGCAACTGTGAAGGGTCGATATCCTCATTTTGGACTGAACTGTACAATCGATGCATGCCAGTTGTGTCCTTGTTTTGGTCTCGTAAATAATGTTTTTGTGACGGCACCTTGTTTGAGACGTTCCGTAAAACGCTGTTGGAGTCTGGAAATGATAGCTTACGAGCTAGAAATTCTGAAGAAGGGCGATTTGTCATTGGGACGGCTGTGGCTTCTGACAGAAAGCAATTGTGAGAAGCCTTTTGGCCATGATCATGGTACAAAGCAGTGGGTGTCTGCGAAATCTCGCGGTTATGCTTTGGTGGGCTTAGAGCGTCGATAATCTGTCCCAGCTGATCGTCCCGAAGTGTAACCACAACTTGCTTCTCTTGGCTTGTCAGATGATCATTCCATTCACCACTCTTGTTTCGCCTATACCGTGACGTGTTGCCAATCCATGGCGGGATATTAGCGGATGGATGCGATATGCTGATGTAACTGGGAGTAGAGTAATCGTAGGATGCAGATGTTTTTCTCTGTGTCGACCAATTCTCCATGCTGAAGTTATCGGCACCGTTACCAAGAGTAGTGAAGGCATCATCCCACGTACTCGCGTGACGATCACGACCTATAGAACCGGCAGACTGCTTGAGAAATGTCGGGATGCGTGGCAACTGCGCGGTGGGATGCCGCTTGAGCTCAGCTTCGTGCGGTCTAACAAACACGGGCTGTGTATCCTGCGACGGTGGGGTCTGGATGGACGTTGTCTTTACAAAGGAGCCATGAGGTGTCCATGAAGCTGCCAGGGTTGTCTGGGGGTAATGGTTATTTCGAGCAAAGGTATCAGGAAGGTAAAGAGGATTCTGTATCGGCCAGGAGATCCCAGCCTGCTGGAGAATGTCTGTCTTTTATTAGCATCGTGCAGCTTAGATCTGTTATTTGAAACACACCTTTGGGTGCATGCTGAAATGAGAAGCAAACAAGTTCATTGACAGGACCAAGGTTCAGATTGCCAGGGCTGCGTGTCTTATTGACGAGCTGTTCTGACAACACCACTCGTATCCGCCCGTAAGGGTCACGAGCGTCCCAGATGTTGTTCATGAGTGTAAGACTATGGAAAGGAGGAAACTCTAGGGGCCGTCTTCTCTGACTCGAAGGGAGGTCGTTGGAGGTGAGTGACCTCTTCTCGTGCGCTTCGCAATAGTCAGTTCCTGTCCAGATCCACGCTCGCTTTGAGGCGACTTACTGATCTCTTGAGGCCACTTTGAAGTAAGGTCAAAGAATCCATGGCTGGGTTGGTCAGTTGGTATCGCCCTTGTCCATGGATAGATGCCATGGCTTACAACACTCTGGTGTCACCGACGATGACTTGAACCACGAACACAATCTTTTGGTTGCCTTTGCGTTGGGATTCGAGGAGCGCTGAGGCTTTCAAGACGGTACGCCACGAGTGGAGTGAGATACGGAATGGCGTCGCGGGCGGCAAGGAGCTGATGAAGCAGGTCAACGTAGGTATTGGGCGCCCATCTGTGACATATTAGTGTAGTCCAACTCAAGATAAACTGTGATGTAGCACAACTCACAGTCAGCTTGGGAGACAAAGCAAGCCGTTTTGAACTCTTGAATTGGGACATGAGAATCAGTGGGGAACAAAATCACGTCCCAGTCGTCGTAGCGCATGGTAGGCGTGTGATTGTGGCTGTTCAAGTCCAAAAGATCAACGAACAACTGGCAGTTGTGCTGAACTTGATATGGGTGAGATGGGGAAAGGAAGCATGTCTGCAAACTGAGAACAAATGGAGGGCGGAGAGAACCGAGCAATGCCATGGGAAGGTACGTATGTAGGGGGTTATAGTGATCACATCGCGACTTACTTGGTGACGCTTCACATTCCTGACGTGACAGCCATGCCATGGTGCCAGCCGAGGACCAGTAGGCATATTGATTTCGACTATGTTGGATTCATAAGCTGAACAGTAGAAGGGCACCCTACTAGCCGATTGAAGGCTAATTTCTCCAGCAATGCCCTCCTGTTCTAGAGTCGTCGTCTGGAGACTAACTGAACGCAGGAAAGGAACGCACATGCAGCTAACGTGTGAGGTGCATGTCCAAAACAAGACAATGCCTACGTCATGGCAATAAGAGCAAAATCACATTGGGGGAAACTTCCTCCTTTTGTTACATGGGTATCTCGCTCCTGTGTTTGTTCGCCAGACGCCTTGCTAAAACACTGTGATCCCATGTCCAAAAGTATTGTACACATACGTCAGTCAAATGACCTCTCAACGCCATGCTAAACCGTCAAACTTGATAGTATGCGCACAAAGCCGACATGACCTTGGTGATGAGCTAAAGTGGAGCAGGGGGCTGCTGAAAGAAAATGTTTCGGTTGGTTGGTCGGTCGGTCGCGGTGGCATGAAGTGAGTGGGGGGCCCAGGCAGATTGAAGACCGGATGCTTCGCGAAGCAAGGTCGCTGCCTAGGTATCGCTTTGCGAGCCGATGAAGCCATTGTTGGCCAAAGACGAATAAGGTGGACTGCGCAAAGCAACATCAGCAAAGCGTTGACAGTGTTGACAAGACCACAAACCAGAAACATGCCAGCCAGACTCTCAAGACGCAGACGAACCGAAAAGAAACCCACACTAGGATGCACTAGGAACCAGAACGTTAGATGAATCAATCAAAGAAGCAACCAAGCAACCAAGCAAGCACGCAACCAAAACACGCAAAAAATAGAAGAATCGTGTGATTGGAATGATAGCCAATCCTGCTAGCCGCAGAGAGCAACTGGTAAAAGAAAGGCATTTGACAGAAAGCAGCACCCGACCCATGCATGACTAGCTACATCCCATAGATGCTCCCCGAAAGAAGAGTAGCACGCTCTGAAAGAAAAGTCCGAGTGGGAGAATGGATGGCCTGTTATACAAAGACTCCCCTCTATGGCCCTCCAGCAAGATGGTGTCGTCAGAAGAAGTCGAGAACTTTTAGAGAACCGCCCGTTATAGAACTAAAGACCAAATCGCTCGAAATCGTCATGCCGAGTCATGAAAGGGGTCGTTGCAGGAAAGCCAACGGGATTTAACCATGAATGAAGCGCCTTGCAAGCAATACAGAGGGAAAGAATGCGCTTACTGTGACAGAGTTAGTATTGCCAGGGAGCAACGGGGGGAGGGGTGGAGGGGTGGAGACGGGAGATGCAACTTCTCCAGATCTGCTATTGCCTTACCTTCATCATAGGACCGTAACCGCCGCCGCCGCCATAGGGGTGTTGCGGAGGCATACCCATTCCTGGTCCGAAGGGGACGGGTGGAGGTGGTGCCGGGCGGTAGGGTGTACCAGCTGGGCCGGAGTTGTTCTGGGAGCGGCCCCAGCTAAGACGAACACGAGAGTTGCCGATCGGGTAGCCCTGCATCTGGTTGATGGCCATTTCGGCAGCGTGGCGCTGTACAAACTGAACGAAACCGCATCCCTTGCCAGGAGGAATCTTAACATATGTGATCTCGCCAAATCCTTGGAAGAAGGAGCGGAGCTCGTCCTCGGTGACGTAGCCGGACAGACCGCCAACGAAAACAGTCGTGTTGTTGGGGTCGGTGAACTGGTTCATGGGCTGGGGGGCGCCATAGTAGTTACCCATTGGCGGAGCGCCCATGGAGTACATGCCCATGCCCGGGCCACCGGCACCTTGGGGCATACCCATACCGCCGGGACCGCCGGGACCACCACTCTTGTTCTTGGGCGTAGCAGTAGAGATACGCATGGGGCGGTTGCCGCAGTAGACGCCTTGCATCTCGGTCAGAGCCTTCTGCTGGTCTTCCTCGCTGGCGAAGCGGACGAATCCATAACCGCGCGACATGCCGCTGATTGGGTCGGACATGATCTTGGCGGACTTGGTCGAGGGGTACTTGTTCTGGAACAGTTGGACGAGGACAAACTCGGTGACCTCAGGACCCAGGTCACCAACGAAGATGCTGAATTCGGGGCCACGCTCGTCGCGGCTGTGTTGATTGTTAGCAATCATTGCAGTGGGTGTATGGGAAGGCGGGGGACAAGACTTGCCTCCTGTCAGCGAGACCGCCACCAGAGGCCCAGTTCAGCTTGAATGGACGGTTCGAGTTGGGGATGAGTTGTCCGTTGAGGTTGAGTGCCTTGGCGGCGGCGTCGGGGCTGGCAAAGTCGACGAAGCAATATCCGGCATTGCTGCTATGCGGTAGTTAGCCTGGAGTCTTCGCGCAACGGAATCCCGTGCTTACCCGGAAAACTTGTCGCGGATCATCTTGACGTTGACAGTCTCGCCCATGTTGTACCAGATGCTGCGGACAAAGTTCTCGTCGATCCAGGGCTCGAGTTCACCCATCCTGCGCGATTGTTAGCATTGTGCGTCATGGCCATTGGAGGGTGGTGCGAGCGTCGCCACTGTGCCCATGGGAGCGCACAAACGTGGGCGGGGCGACGCGCATGCATCAACTCACCAGAGAGTTGTCTTGCCGGCACCTTGGCCTTGACCGTCACCGCCGGCGCTGCCTGGAGGGCCCATGTTGCCCTGGGGAGGGAAGCCGTTGCCGGAGGTGTCCATGGGCTGACCCATGTCGCCTGGCTGTGGGGTTGGGTTGTTCATGTCGCCCTGGGGCGGGCCCTGGAATTGGTCGCCGTAACCGTTGTTGAAAGACATGGTGGATAGATCAAGCGGGGTAATCGATTGAACTAAGCGGAGGTGAGGAGTAGGGGTGGGCGCTCTAATTATGATGGAGATGTGTAAGAGTGGTTTATATGCCTGCGCGCGAAAAGCAATTGTTAGCGTCGGTGAATGGGCGGGTAATCAGTTAGGCAGCGGGAGCAGGGTAAGGGCAGAGTAAGGGCAGGAGCAAGAGTAGGAAGCTGGGGGCAAACGAGCGGGGGGGCGGGGTGCGCAGACTTACCGCTGTAGGAGGAAGTGCTTCAGTGGCAGCTGGGGAAGCGTAGCTGGCAAAGGTGCAGAGAGTGCGCTGATGACGGGATCAGGCGCAAAGGCTGCTTGGCCAAGGAATGAGCCCAGTAAGCTAGGAGACACTCGGAACAAACGGCGACAGGAACTCGGGATTGCGCGCCTGGGACAGGAGTCGGGCAGGCGAGGGCAGTGAAAGAGTGAGCGTGAGGAGGCTCGAATGCAAGCTAGGTGGACAGTCAGCAGGATGGCCCAAGGCGGTGGATGACATGGGTTGGGCGGGGAGGCGTCAGGTCACGACACCACCCTCAGCACCGCGACCATGCACGTCGGCGAGCGCAGTGCTGAGGGCGACGACGAGACCATTGGGCGTGCAACCGTACAATAGCAGCGCAGGCTGTGACGCAGCCAAGTCCGTGCAGGCGGCGACGTCAGCGGGCGGCGGTGGGCAAATGAAGAGCAGCACGGGCGCTGGCGGAGGGGAGGGCAATTGATTGTGCGCGTTCTGCAGCGAGTATGCAGTGCCAAGGCGAGAGATGAAAATTGTGCGCGCCGGGGATACGTACCGCAAAGAGGCTGGTCGAGGGGCGGGAGGGGCGCAGAGGAGAAAAGGATGGAATCCAAACACCAGAACACAAGGGAAGCAGAGAAAGAGGCGGCAGAAGGTCGCGGGTGCGTGGGAGGGTGGGTGAGAAAAGAGGTCGGTGGGTGGGGTAGAAGAGAGGGCAGGGCACAGGCAGATGATGTGCTGCCGAGAGAATCCGCTAAGTCGACGGCGCTCGGTAGCGACGCGCAGCACGAAGCTGGGGAGGTGCTCGATCGGGCGGACACAAGCTTTGGAGATCGATACAGGGATCTCCTGTGCGTCAACTGCTGCCTCTCTTTGGCCTGGCCGGGTCCCACCCCTGGCCTGGATGACTTGCAGCTGGCGAGCGGGGCTCGGTGTTGTATACTACACTACGCCTACTACACACATGGCACCATGCCGCTTCCATACGCCTCCCTCCATCCCTCCCTCCATCCGCCTGCGCTGCCCAGCTCCCATCGCCGCACCGCCATTTCCCGCCAGCCGAATCACACGCCCAGGGCCATGCCTCCATTCGCTGCCCCCCGTCTCACCGCCCGCCCAGCCCTCACCTAGAGCTGCACCTCTCCCTCCTTACTCATCCACCCATCCACCGGTGCCAGTGGGCCCGTCCAGCCCGCCCATCTCTGTGTCGCCAACTCGCAGCGCCGCCATGTCTAATCCGCTGGTCCCCCGAGCCAGCGCCCTTGCGCCGTCCCAGGGCTCCGGTACGCCATTCTACGCATCACCATTTCATATTCCATACGACACACACACGCACGAGAACACGCGGGATTCCGTAATTCATATCGCCATTCTCAGCTCGGCACTACGCATAGCTCTACCGCCCTACATGGCCGCAGGCGCCTTCTCCGGGATGCCAGCAGCAGCCTTGGCCTCGCCCAGCTGCTCCCGTCCCTCTGCAAACACCTTGTCAAAGTCATACTCGTACCACCGAATGTCCGGGTTTAGCCCGGCAAACTTCCACTCGCCGTCAATCTTCTTGTACCAGTGCGTGTTGAAGCTGTGCGCGTGGCCCTTGACCGCAACCGTCGCCCGCGACTCATCCGTGTATCGCTGATGAGGCACCCGCAGCTGGTGATACCCCGTAATCTCGTCCTCGGCCGTCTTCTCCCACCGTGTGCCTCCGATAAAGTGCTGTGTCTTGAGCAGCGGGTTGCCCAGCACCGCTGGATCCGACGCCATCGCCACAAACTCGTCGGCCGGCATCGCCTCCCACATCTTGTCCAGGAACGACCGGTAGTCGATCTTCAGCGTCGGCGCAATGCACTTGCGCAGCCGATCCCAGTCCTTGCTGTCGTAGCTGTCTGCCCACTCGTAGCATGCCGACTGGCAGCCCATGACATCTGCAAACTAGTTAGCCATGGCCATCACACTCGGTCCATCTCACGTGACGCACCCTCAAAGGTAGGCTGGAGTTTGTTCTTCTCAAACATGGTGACTTTTGATGACGGTTGAATTGCTCGGTAATGGAGAGAGAGAGATGGAAGTGAACTCCCTTTTTGATGCTGTGATTCTGTCTACCTAAGCTTTGCACCGTCGTGGTTTTATACATCCCTTGCTTAATACTCTTCCACTACTATTCCTAGCATCAACTGCTGCAACTCGACTTCGGGTCCCCGCCCAACGGGGCCCGCTCAATGCTGCCGACGCCGTATCTTGCGACGGGGCCGGGAGCATATTCCAAACCGAACACCCTTTGTTTCAACCTGAGCCGAAAAACATGGCTACACTGGACAATCAATTCGAGCGGAGATGCCTCTGCAGCGTTGTACTGTAGTGCCTATCGCGGACCCCTCACGGAGAAAAACGACGCACAGGCCACCACGCCTTCCGATGGTGCGCCGTAACCTCCAACCTCCTCAGCTCTCATACTATACTATACTCTTCCTATCCGCTTCTGGACGCTTTGCAACTCCATGAGATTCTATCCTCGCTGTTCCACATCTCAGAGAGCTGCAAAACTTGATCCAGTCTCTCGATTGCAGCCTGGTTACAACGCCTCACTACGCGTCGCACGCCAGCACTTACTACGTACATCGCCGTTATGATACGCAGACTGCTTCTATTGACCCTGACCAGAGCATACGAGCTCTCTGGTCAAATCCGCCTACCTTGATATACAATCAAAGCAACAGACGCATCTACCTTGGCACCACAACTTTTGGCCCCCACCCAGCATGAATCGCACGCTAGCGGCAGCTCAAGATGATTCAGCGCAAATGGGCCTTCTTCGACATCTAGAGGTATCTGCTGTCAGTACGCTTTAGTATTTCGGACCGTGCCGTGACTATTGAGCCTACATACACACCACTCATCACACGTTATAGTATGACCAGATCTTTGATGTTCAGTCGGCCGTAACAAGCGCGCCGCACCAGCGGGGTTGCGGCTGAGATGCGCAGCACCTAAATTATCTTTCAGCCTAATGATGGGCATCCTATCTTTCTTGTTTCCACTTCGTTGCGCATTTCTTGTCGCCTCTTCCACAGTCTAAACCCTCAGATACTGGCTTCCCAGTCGCTGTTTTGAACCTAATCTCCGGCAATCCTGGTGCACGTAGAGCAGTTTTGAGGATCACTCATCCAACTTCTTTCCTCTATACACACAACACGACTCTTGTTTACAAGGCGGGAAGTGACCGCTGACGTAAGATTGCTCTACATCTTGCTGTGCTGCAGCTGTCTAGCAGTAGTCATGTCCAGGGCTCTGGCGAAAGCCTCGCCCTTAAGGCCTGAGATACGCCTCGCTCAGGCTGTCTCAGAATTTGAAGCCGACCTCTCACATGAGCAAAAGTCGACATTCCGAACGCTGAGGTCGCAGTCGCTCTCAACCACACCTAGTCCACGCGATGTCATGCAGCTGACGGCTGAGGTTGATCATCGCACATCAACAAAGTTTAGCAGTGCTTGTTTCGGGCCTCGCTTTACCAACTTCCTTCACGGAGTTCAGCAGTTTGCGGCTCTTGGAGATATCATGATCGGAGGATCGCAGAACTTGCTAGCATGTGGCGTGTGGTCATTGGTGCGCATGTCGTTATTGGTGTGTCTTCTTGCATCATTGTCGTAGTCAGTTGCTGATACGCCGCAGTCGATTGTGAACCTTTCAACCTACATTGATAAGCTGTCCTCCCTATTCATGGACGTCGGCCGCTCTGCCCCACGCTACGAAACCATTGCCTTGTTATACCCTCGGTCTTCGAAGCTACAATCACACCTCTCTGAGTACTTTATCGTTGTGGTTGGCCTGTGCCATTACCTATTCAAGTTCGGACAAAAATCGACTATCCAGCAATTTGCGTCCTCGCTGAGCGACGCGCACTTGAAGACGTTCCAGACAGACCTCAACAAGTGGGCAACTTTTATCAAGGAGCAAATGGACGTAAGCGAAGCTCAAGAAAACTCTAGCCTTAGAGTTTTGACAAAGGAAATGTTCAAGTTTACCTCACATCAGCAGAGACTTACTGCTAATAGGCGAGTGCTCGACTTTTGCTCCACGTACGATCATGAAGTCGCGTGGAAGCAAATCAGAAAGGCCGGTAACACATCCATCCATAGGCAACAAGCTGAGTACAAAGAGTGGAGAGATGGCTCGCATTCTAGCACACTGTTATACATGGGCAAACTGGGCTCAGGAAAGTCAGTGTTGCTAGCCAATATCGTAGACGACCTTAGCCTCTTCTCCGCTACGAAAGACCTACCCTTGGTGGCATACTTCTTTTGCAAACACGACGTTCCCGAAAGTCTACAGGCACGGACGATTATCGGTTCACTGGCACGACAGCTTCTACATACTGTTCCAGATCTTGGCGTACTTGCTAAGAGTTGTGAAAACGCTCACACTCTAGGCGACACCGAGAGAGTGCTCGAAATACTTTTTCAGGGCTTTTCCGCTGATGGAAAGGTATATTTCGTGCTTGATGGCCTAGACGAATGCGATGATGAGGAGAAAGAGACCTTGGTGCAGGCAATCCAGGATATCCAGGAGAAGATAAAGATGCTGGTCTGTGCTTCTTTTCGGGAAGAGCCAAACAATGGCCGCCTGCAGTCCATTACTAGTCAACTCTTGGCCACTCGCACTGTCTCCATACCAGACGACAACCCAGACATTGACGCTTTTATCGAAGCAGACCTTAAGCGTTGTCTTCGCCAAGAACGTCTTACAATTGGAGATCCAACTCTGATTTTGGAAATTCAAGATGCTCTGTCGAAAGGCTCGCAAGGAATGTTTCTTTGGGTAGCCCTCCAAATTCAGACCTTGTGTAGCATAAAAACTGATCACGCTATGCGAGAAGCACTAGCAGACCTACCCAAAGACCTTTCAGAGATGTTTGCCAGAATTCTACGGAAGTCAGGAAGCTTGGATCCAGCCCTCCAAAGAAAGACGCTTCAATTTGTGCTTGCGGCTCATCGGCCTCTTACAACAAACGAGTTGCGGGAAGCCCTAAGCGTTACTCCTGGAGATACAACTTGGGATGCTTCCAAAATCTTGAATGATGTTTACTCGGCACTAGCTTGCTGTGGATGCCTACTTGCTGTTGATGAGGAGGAGCTTACCGTTCGAGTTATGCATCACAGCGTCAAGCAGTACATCCTTGAAAAATCTGATGGTGATACCAGCTTTTCTTTCACACAGGCGCAAAGGATGTTGGCAGACACCGTTGCCACATACCTCAGCTATGGTGTCTTCGGGACGGAGCTATCGAGAGTCAGGGTCCATCCGATGTTAGCACAATCTGCACCATCCAAGATCGTGCAAGCCACTATTGGTTCGTCAAGCACTGCTCGTCATCTGGCTATAAAGCTTCTCGGATCAAGACGGCAACATGAATTTGATATGAGCAAAACTCTCGCGGAAGCCCACAGCTCCCTCAACTCCAAGCCAGAGCACGCATTCGCATTCCACACTTATGCAAAGACCTACTGGCAGGACCATGTATTTTATGTATCTGGACACAACACCGTCATCTTCAAGCTTTGTTCTGAGCTGATTTATAGTCGTACGTTGGATCTCAACATGGTGGGCAAGGACTACTGGGCACGTTTCCAATGGGCTGCTGAGAATGGGAACAGGGATGTTCTTGCGCTATTAATACAGGCTGGGAAAGTTGACGTTGAGTCGAAAGACTACGGATCGACGCCGCTTATGCAGGCAGCACGATATG
>JAODYC010000147.1:34022-59213 GCA_026262405.1 Curvularia hawaiiensis | reverse complement strand
AAACAAACAAGAAAAAAAAGTCATACCCCTCACTTGAACTCCTGGTCCACGCTCTCAAAGTTCTCCAAAAAGCTCTGGAACGTGAAAACGCCCAGCCCAGGATCCAGACTACCCGTCGTCGCACGGATACTATGCATACTCAACTGCGGGATACCGCAGTCAATCGCGCGGATACCCGTCGCAGCACTCAGCATAGGTCCCACGGTACCCCCGCTGCGGCTATCGTTTCTGATCTGGAACACTTGGAGCTTGGGGTCCATCTTGCGGACGCCAATGTCGCGGTCGACGCAGCGCTGCAGGATAGCTGTCGAAACGGCATCAGTCGTCATGTGCGCATTAGAGTCTGCTGACACAGCGGGTCCCATGTTAAGGCGCGGAGAGTGGTTCTCGAGGTAAGCATTGAGGAAGTTGGGGTTGACAGCATGGATGACGTCGCTCGAGACGAGGAAAGAGTTTGCGTAGGTTCTGCTGAGTGCGCTGCTTGTTTTTCCGCTGGCTGCGAACTCCTCGGCGATGCGCTCCATGATGCTGGGGAGGAAGTTGCCGCGGGCACCTTGGCGAAGGAGAGAACCGACTTCTTCGTCATCGAAGAGAGCGACCATGCGGATTTGAGACGAGCTGGAGAGAGTCGACGCCGAGTTGAGGAGGGCTTGGACCGCGGCCCACGAGCACAGCTTGTCGTCGATGCGGCCCGCGAAGATGAATTCTTTGTCTAGACCGCCGGTGCGGGCGGGTTGCGTGTCGAAGAGCTCGAGTTCCCAGTTGACAATGGTAGAGTCTGCATCAAAGTTAGAAACATATTTCCAATGGGGGTTAATGAACGTAACGTACAGTCGGTAATGCCGAGTTCTTTGGAAATAGCCTTGACAAGCCTCTGCGGTTGAGTAGACGCAAAGGCACCTTCTCCACCAAGAACGCTGGCCTTGAACTCTTCACCATTCTCACTTGAAGAAGCTCCCAAATCACTGTTGTCTAGACCAATAATCGGTACCATCTGGGTCTCCTTATTGAACGGGCCATTGGCAGCAGCACCAAAATGCGGTGCCAGAGTCGGGATCTTCGCAATAGGCCAGTCCAGCTTGACAAGCTTAGTAACAATCTTTCCGTTCTCTTTGACGAGTACTCGGCCGCCGATACCAAGGTCGCGGTCCCACCAAGTATCACTGAGGGCACCCGCATATGGTGCTACACCGAGCTGCACGTAGCCGGCCTTGGTGCGCAGCGTGGGGATGGGCTTCAGCTTCGCAGTCAGAGCATCAATGTGTCCTGCGACAATTGCAGCGCCATTCCCAGACACGTATTTATCGCCAACAGCAAATGCAATCAGCGAGGTACCGTTGCGCTCAACATAGTATTTGCCTCCAGCCTTCAGCTCCCATCCATCCCGCTCGGATAGCTTCTTGTATCCATCCTTCTCTAGATCCTGAGCGACGGCATCGACGGCGTGGAAGATGGTAGGGTTGTTTGTCATGTAATCGGTAAACGGCTTGGTGTAGCTTGCGGGATCCTCTTTGGTACGAGCGGGAACTGGAATCCAGCAGTGAGAAGGTACAGGGCGAGGAGCCTCTGCTTCCTTCTCAGGATGCTCAGCAGGGACCTCTGGGATCTTGGGAGGTACCGGCGGTGGGTTCTGTTGCCTCGCCGGTGGTGGGTAGTCATCGTAGGCGTGCATCAAGTCCGGGTAGGATGCTGCTACGCTGTGACGGTTGCTCAGATCGGATGTGCCCTCTCGCACCCTCCATGCTCTTCCTGATGCTGCTCTGTCTGGGCGTTGCATGTACGATAGCGACGCGGTGGTATGCGCGCGTCCCAGTACAACCGAAGACGAGTGTCGCAATGGGCGTGGCGGTGACGGGTCCGAGTAGAGATCAGCGTTGGAAGCCGCCTTGCGTAAAGCAGGAGGATTTTTGGTCATGTTTGGAGTTTAAAGGGTGTATTCCAAGCTCTATGCAACAGAGGAAGACGATGGTCGCAGTGCAGGCTGAGAGGTGGTTGCGGTACAGTCAGGTTGGGGACGCCACATGTGAGGCGGAGCAGGAGCTCCCCAGATTCGGAAAGCCTCCGAGCTCGTCGCCGCACCTGTCAGTGCTCTCGGCCCCATTCGATCTGCATATCGCCCCAACCTGGTCACGCGGGGTGAGCTGCAAATACTCAATAGCTTTCAAAGATACATCGACTTTGTTCGATTTCTCTATGATCGCAGATTCCATGCGTGTGGCTTGAATAAGTTCGCCCCCGTTCGACACTCCGAAAGATGAAAAGAGGTTTCGTTGGGTCCCAGACCGATAATAACGTCGAACGAACAGATTTCTTGTCAGCATTGCTTAACGTGTTCGATAATCAAATTCCGCCCCAAGGATTCATTCTACATGTGCCTCGATATCCGCAATCTACCAAAGACCGGACTCTCTTTCCCTGCTCGGCTTAGGACAACTGCGATTAGAGAATGTAATCGATTTTGGTGTTCAGAAGCTCTACCAACCGGATAATCTTCGCAATAATATCATTCATGACTAAAACTCAGCCATGTGTAACCCAGCCCTCTCAGCTGGTTATAAAGGTCTGGTACCGCTGATGTTCTCCAGAGATGCGTTCTAACATTTAACTCTAGCCTCCCCAGAGTTATACTTCCTTAGAATTACATAGAAGTCTTCGAATTTTCTTGGTCACATATCCCACAAATATTCAATTTACTTGAGCTTTAACCAACTTTGGCATTTCCGAGGGCTTGTCTTCACAGAATTGTCAGAAACCGGGTTGTTAGTAAACCTGAGAGAAAGACACGATTCCAGGGTCCGCAAATTCGTCTGTGTTGTTTTCCGCGGTATCTGTCTCAGCTTTCTCCTACGGTAGTCTGCCTCAGCTCAGCCTCAGCTACTTATTGCTCCTCAGCCTTCGCTTAGTGTTCCTTGCCATAACACCTCACGTACACGGGTATCCTCGACTTCTAGAAAGACCTCAGAGGGGAAAGTCAAGGACGACCTGGTGTCAAAGCTTAGTGTAACTCAAATTTTTCTCAAGGTCGTCTTGTTCCTAACATAGAATTAGCTCCCGCTGCTACAGAATTCGACTGTGTAGACTTTGGAGTAGTGTTTGGCCGCATTCCCAGCTTCTCGGCTACTCAAAGGTACACCTACGACGCCACGAGGTTGCTCGAGGCGCAACAGCTGAACACCACATCTCTAAGCAGCGAAGATCAACAAGGCTGAGTCTTTGAGCTTCAGCTGCACAACAAAGCTCCGCTGCCTATATTACCAGGTCGTTATTCCATATCATCGTCCAAATGTAAAATATCAACTGACACAACCCTAAACTAGCAGCCTTGGTCCTCGACACTGAACTAGATCAGAATGGCCACGATTGCGCAGCTTTTACGTGATGCGCAAGCGGAAAGAGGAGAGAAGTTTTTCTACTCGGTGGCACTCAAGCAAGCGGCAAGAGAGCCTACCAACGTCTATGTCGACAACATCTTTCCAACTTCGTTTCGATTCTTGATCTGGCTTCGATTTACCAGAAAATTTGTCCCAATTACATTCTTCTGTGCCAACTATATCATATGGTTGATCATCCGGTTATTCTCAAAAGTTTTAGGATGGTGCGGATGTGGTGATGGGGAATTCGCGAGCTCCGCAACTCTTCGAGATGTCATTCTAGTACGCCCTCCTCTCCACCTTAACTTGTTTTACCCACAGGATCCACAGAATAGCAAACATTGACAGATAACAGCGATTTGTGATATCTATAGCCGTCTCAGACGGTGGAATCAATTTGACAAATACAGATACAACAAGTAACGACAGGATAACTGAATATACTCGAAGATGGAGGAGGACCGTGTGGAGGACCTTTTGGCGGCTATATGCAGTTTTGACGTATGACCTAACGGAATTCGTCAATGATTATTGCGAAGCCTGGAAGCTATCAACCGATATCAACAAGGAGTTCATCCTTTTCACCGACAACGGCGCTCGTCTAGCGATCCCTTGCTCCGGCTCTATGGATGATAGGGAATTGTTGGAGCATGTTCGCGTGTTCTATAATCTTTCGCGGGCACAAGGTGGCCTTTTCGAATTCCTAGGTACCAAGTCGAGTTTGAGGGTGGACGTTGTAACGGTAAGAGCTCCAGTGAAATCCAAGTTTGTCCATACACTGAGACGCCTTTACATCCAGCTTGTACAGTCCCACGCTGTCGGTACGCGTGTGGGCTTGCCCCTAGCTCTGGGAAGATATGGCTCTTTTAGTCGGCTGGTCCATTACTTTAAGGATCCTTCTAAAATGGCTGGTAGAACCGAACTTATGGAAAGGCTCGTGAGCGAGGGTGTTCTTACCGAACCCGGAAAGCAGACGCATGGACTCAATATTGTTCGCAGCTGGGACCCCTACATTACCAGTACAATTGTTATCATTCCGGTGCTTTTCAGTTTCTTTATTTCAATCATATGGGCTCTCGTTGCCTCAGCTTACTATAAAGCTGATATCAATACGAGCACTCAGACCGGCTTCACCATTGGAAGTTATGTGGTAACAGCAGGTGCGTATAGACTTACCAGTGCGCTGTGACTAATGGCCTTAGAGCTAATACATTATAGGAGCTTTGCTTATCGCGTTGGTCGCGTTTCTTGATTCCAAATACATTGCGAACGACGGAGTATCGAGCATCCTCTTGAGCAAGGATGAATCGCCATCATCATCATCAACCAGTCTAAATAGAGAACTTTCACAGACTTCATCGCAACAACCGAGTCCTCAACGACAGCCGACGCCTGTGTTCACGCCAGCTCCACCATCTACATCAACTCTCACAGATCCAAACAGGGCAAGTGTCTAATTGCAACCAGAAATCATGGTCACACATTAAACCACTCTGCAATATCAGTCCATTGCGCCCATCTATGGCCCTTTCAGAAACACACCAATTGGATGGGTAGTCCGGATGGACTTACACATGATCAGAAGAAATGTTGTTAGAGGCACGTTCCATTCTGAGAGGCCTGCCCCCAAGCCCAACTGCTGGCCGTTCCTCTCAGAAATTCCGCCACGATGAAGAACACCCTCAGTGTGATCTAGTACTCAAAACTTAAGTGTCGAACTCTCGTTGTGAAATACTTGCATAGCGGTCACAGAAAAAACTGGATACCAAGGTATTTGCTCAAAAGCTGTACCCTGATCGTGTCCTTGCACAAGACCAGATCAGACAGTACAATCTACTCGCTAGGTACTTAGGTCTCTCTGAAATAAAAGATGACAAGAGACCCAGAATACCCCAGGTGTCACAAGATTCGAGGGAGAAAACCACACTGAGAAGGACACAAACGCAGATAACTAGTAACAAAATCTAACTCCGATCACGGAATATCATTATCAGCACACCGGAGTGGATTTTGATACCGATGCCACATTTGTAGTCGAACTTGATCATCTCAACACGAGAGCATGCATGCTCACTCTGTGTTACCAAAAGACAGATCTACCAAGAGTGCAGTTATACATGACAAAAGTAAGAAGCTTGAATGTATAGTACAAGCAAATAGCAGCTAAAAAGGAGGAGCCGTACCCTACGAGCCCGGCTTTCCTAGCGGACCCGTTCTGTTCGTCCGCTTTTTGGAAGCTGAATCACGAATCTTTTACGAGGTCGGGTGGTGTCAGTCGTAAACGAGGCTTTTGTAACTTCCGTACTGGGTCCGTCGCACCTTGTCCAACGTGAATCACACTGAATATCACTACCTACGCTAGGTTGTCAGAGATGCCGTGTGCGAGAACTGTGCTATCTCGTCATGCCACGCCCCGTTTGGATATAAAGGTATCCACGTCATGTTCAGTCCACAGCTTGTGCTCGTTATCCCAGATAACATTGGATTGGCAAGGCTCCGAATTGTCGCCGATCGTTGCCTTGCGAGTCACAATGGCTTCATCCCGAAACCACCCCTCAACGCCGAGGCAAGCCACAGCGCGTGCTATGCCCAGTTAGCAATAATTTCCGAGTTACAGTGCCGAGTTTACCGCCCAAGGCATACAAATTATCAGGTGGCTGTTCGTATTTGACAGCTGAAATGCAGGTAGCCGCTGGAGGCGGGACGCAGCAAGGCTGAGTAGCCTTCTATTCCTGCATATAGGAAAGTTCATTGCCGTTGCAACAAGATACATTTCCGTCTCTACCTCTGACATTGATTTTACAACATGGACAAGTACGGGCTCCCCAAGGGGTTGATATGGACAGCCTGCCCGAGAATGGGCGGTCATGACATGGACGAAGAGGAAGTATTAGAAGTGTTCAAATCATGGGAACAAGCGGAAGAAGTGTTGATACGCACTGATCCAGCCGCCAGGGCACCTCACTCTAAACCTCCTCCAGATGCAATTCAAAATCCGATAAAACCTGGTGTAGACATTGAATTCCATGAGGTAGAAGAAACTAGCCCAGGTGTGTCTTCGTTGGAGAAGGATGCAGGCTCGTCCGATCACCAGTCAAGACCACAAAACAATTCACGTCAACCATTCATATTTGGAAACAGCAAGGCTCCTCCGAATCGCACCTTTACCTTTGGCCAAAGTCAAGCAAGTAACAGCGAACCGGCCTACAAGTTCTCATTTGACTGCCAAAACACGACCACTCAAACAATCCAGCCACATCAATATTGCGGCTTTTGCAAAGTCGTTCTGCAAAAAGCCCGAGCACTTCGTATGCAACCTCCGGGTTGTACATCGACTGGCTGGGGAATTCACGTTGAAGGAGGGAGTTGCGATTGCTGCAAGAACGATAAACTTTCTGGTCAAGAAGTCAGAGACCTCTTTTCACGCCACCTTTACACTCTGGACTCCGTCCGCAAATCTGCTCGAGACGGATGCCACTTGTGTTCAATACTTGTCGGTCGAGAAACTTCACTCGACCAACCCGAATCTGATCCCGAAAGCGATTTCTGCAGCGTAGCGGTATCAGGTAAACAAAGTTACGACGGACCTGGAAAGATCCTCCTCCAGAAAATGACATCAAAGGAAGGAGGGCCTATAACGCTGAGGACAATTGAGCTTAGCTATGGCCATCTGCCCAAAGGCTTGTCTGCCTCTTTGCAGCACACACGAACAGACTCACAGCCCTTGTATATCATGGCCAAGGAATGGCTTCGGGATTGTCGCGAGAACCATGATTCTTGTAATCAGGTCACTACGCTCAGCGGCTTTCTGCCGACACGGCTCATCAAGATCACAGCCGTTGGGGGCAATGTGCGCTCAATCAAGCTTTGTGTGACGTCCGACCTGCCTAACCGCAACATATCGTACTTCGCCCTCAGTCACCGATGGGGCGGTCATTCGTTCAGTCTGGTGTCCAAAAACTACAACCGCCTCCTTGAGAACATACCGATTGATTCCTTGCCGCAGAACTTTCTCGATGCTGTACGAATTACTACGAACATGGGTTTCTACTATCTCTGGATCGATTCTCTATGTATTATCCAAGACTCACCGGTCGACAAAGCGCGGGAGATCCCGGCCATGGGAGAAGTTTACGGTAACGCTGCTCTGACCATTGCTGCGCTCGCAGCAGAGAACAGCAACGGTGGATGCTTCAAGTCTCGTTACCCACTCTCATTGGTCCCTGCAATCCTACGTGATGGAGAACCTGGCAGTAGGAATAGCATATGGGCAGAGCCTGAGAAGAGCCGAGGGCCAACGTCTGATGGCGACAAACGCCCTCCTCTTCACACGAGAGGATGGGTTGTACAAGAGCGCGCTTTGGCTCCACGTACCTTGAACTTTGGGGCAGACATGGTGCATTGGGAGTGCATCGAGGCTGTTGCAGACGAGCTTTCACCTCGAATGCACAGAGATATCGATCGATTATCCAGTCGGCAACACATAGATGTGGGATTGAAGTGCGCCCTGGAGATTATTCGCCGGGATGCGAAGGCTGGCCGCCGATACGAAGAGTGGAGCCCGTTCTGGTGGCGCATCGTGCGAGAGTATACTGCCAGCAATCTGACCTACAATTCTGACAAGTGGAACGCGATTGCTTCCTTGGCCAAACAAGCCGAGAAGGCCATCAACAAAAGCTCCATACCTAACAGGCTCTTCTTCGGCTTGTGGGGACGTAATCTGGCAGAGGAGCTCATGTGGAAGATCCGCAAGCCTGGTAAACGAATCGATCCAGCAGATTTCAAGGCACCCACATGGTCATGGCTTTCGGTTGACGCTGCAGTCGTTGATCAGCGTTTCAATTTTGAAAAGGTTCACGTCCGGATGGCTTCCGCTGAAGCAGACACCAAAGCACGCCTTTCATTTGATGGCCTTGGGTCGACGAACAAAGCGATTGTTCACGGATGCATATTTGATCTTGAGTTGAACTTCAAGCGTGACAGAGAGGGAAATCGAATCTACGAGTTTCAGGCTGTTCAAGGACAAGGGCAAGCATTCAGCAAAAACGATTACGCGTTCCAGTGGTGGCCAGACACACATCCAGAGAACAGCGGAGGCCTTGCTATCCTTCCCATGGTCCGTGGAAAAGGGGATGTAGATGGTTGTAGCGGGCTGGTAGTGCGGCCGAGTGATCCAGCAAAGCTTTCTTGGGAACGTGTTGGCTGCTTCAAGCTAGTACCGGTGGGGAAAAAGTGTGCAGGTAGCACAAAGCATTTTGATGCAAAGTGGGAGACGATCATCTTAGTATGATACGGAAATGTAATTCAGCAAATAGTGTTTTCTGCGTAATCGTTTTAGGAGACTCAATAGTTATCAAGCCAAATCAAATTGCTAGAAATCAATCCTAACAAAACGGATGAATAAATCGCGTCAAAGAAACCAAAGAGATATCACTGCCTAACAAAACAGACGTTAAGACTTTGGTAACTCAATATAGCTGCCTTTTGTCAACAACCGCCTGTAAAAGTGATCTTTAAGATATCCTTCAGAAGGCATTGAATGTTTAAGTTGCTTTTCGGTAGTGAGGCAATGCTAGAAGCTGCACAATGTTCAGTGGACTTCGGCGTGCGCAGCAGAACCCCTATGCTACATGCAGAAATAACACATTTAACCGTTACACTGGTTTCCGCCAACTTCTGTAGTACTAAACATGGGGTTGTAGCACTAGTCTTTTGCTCATTGAAAGTTACTACAGTTTTACAAATATTATTCATTACATATAGTGCGAAAGGTATGAATATGCAGACTAGGTCTAGGGTAGCACAGTAAGTCAGCTTCGTGCAACAACCAGAGGAAGTCATTCTTCTCATTTCCAACGAACAAACCTCTGTAAACAAATGCAAACATAACTGCAATTCACTTGTACATCATATCTTTTGTAGTCTTCCAAAAAAAAGTCTGAACATTATAATTGAGCGCTCAATGAAACGCATGGTCACAATCTCACATTCTCCCATTCCTCTCCTTGAGGGAAACCCAAATGAAACCTCCCACACTTCGCAAAGTCCAGCAAGGCCTGCTCCGCCATTCGGAAATCAACCACCCTGCCACCGATCTCCTCGCTCGTATCCAGAAAGTGGGCGTGGACACGCGGCCCACTGATCGCTTTCATCCACTCTGGCACGATGAAACCAAACACTACTCCGTCGATTGCATTGCGGCTTGGTCCATGTTCAAATTCTATTGATTCGAAGCGGCCAAAGAGTCTGAACGGCATAAGTGTGTTGACGCCTTTTGTCGGTCCCAGCTCATTGGATGAAGTGAGCTCCTCGAGGCCCTCTAGAGTGAAGGAAGGAAACATGAGGCGAAAGTTTGGCTCGTAGATAGTTACCAAGGCGAGGGGGAGACGTGCTTCCATGGGTGCTGGTTTAGCTTTCCCATCTCTGGTGATTGAATATGCTCGGCCAGATTTCAGCATCATAAGACTGCCGTCCTCATAGACACCGATGCCATCTGAGCCGTGTAAAGTTAAATCTGCAGTCCGTGGTTGGCCTTGATTGAAACCGGCTTTTAGAGCGGCATATGTAGAGAATTGAAAAACGTCGTTTGGTATCGAGGCGACCATGTTTACCACTTTGGTGATGCGCTCTGTGAGAGAGGATTCTTGCGGTTTATGGTTTATGGTTTATGGTCTGATACGGTGAGGTGGACTGATGGTAATGAAGATTAAGCTTGTGCAAGGGTCCGGGCATTAGCGGAGAGCCGATCACCGACTCGGCTATCTAGCATCTTTCCAAGGAAGTAACGGCTCACGCTTCTGTTGACTGAACCGATACAGGAGTTGGTACATGCGTCCACGTTGTCTCGGTGTAGAGAGAATCTCTAGTCAGGGGTTGACATTCCCGCTTGTCACAAACTAGATTTTAGCTTATCCTAGCTTCTGTTCTTCAACAAACTGACGCCGAACATTTTGATGTGATAGCTAGCTCGTGACAAAATTAAATCGTAGTCTTGTTGGCGTTGAAATTGCGTCTGCTTGTTCATACGTGAGTGTCTTAAGAATTTCGTGAAAAGCCAACCTCTAGTTGAAGAGAAATTTTGTGGAGAGAACTGATCTTCAAAACGACTGAAATTCTGGATCGAGAAGAATTAGTTGAAAGACGATGTAAAGCGAGGGCGATGTGCATATTGTATATTCTCTCAAATGTGCTGGCGATCCATCATCAACTCATGACAGAAATCAGTTTCGGAAAAGCAAGACGGTTCAAAAGAACATGAGCAACATCATACTCGAATAGCCTAGCATATCTCCGAAATAGCACTACGGGAACACAAAAGAGCCAAATCCCGCAGTGGAGGAACAGATAACTGCGACAGAAACTCGAACCAATCGTACCGCTGCTTACATAAGTCAATCGTAGCGCGAACGCTCAGAAGCTCAACTTCAACCACGCAACCCGACATCTCCCTCCAGCAATTGCGCAGCCCGTCTGCACCCAACGCCCTCGCCCAACATGCTCCCAATCGCCCTTCGCGCTCTGCGCTCCCGCAGCGCAGCAGCCGCCGCCGCCTCGCGCCCACTGACCCGCTACGTCTCCACAGCCACAACCAGCAACCAGGTCCCCGCCAACGACCCCGTCAAGCGCGACGCGAAGCCGAATGTCTCGTCGACGAATGAGATGGCCACCTCTTCCGAGGGCTCCTTCGACAAGGTCCTGCAGGAGTCTGTAGTGGATGCGGAGGAAATGCGGGTTACACAGGCGCCCAACTACAAGGGAATCTGGTCGAGGAGCCAGAACCCCAGGGCTGTTGCGATGAGTGGGCCAAGGTTTGAGCAGACTATCATTGAAGACCAGGTATGTCTTGGTTTCTACTGGGTGAATGTGGTGTTGTTGCAGGACAAGAGAACAAGCTATTGCAAGGATAGGTTCAAAAAGAGCGCTTTTTACTAACATGGGAAATACACAGCCACGCCCATATGCCGCCATTGAACTTATTCATCAGCAACCTGTCCGCTGGACACACGACAAGGTTGTTTCCTGCGACGGAGGAGGCGGTCCTCTGGGACACCCCCGCATATTTATCAACACAGATAAGCCCCAGATTTGCTGGTGCACATACTGCGGTCTGCCATTCGTACGTACCAGTCTTACTTTGCTAAATTGCTGATACTGGAGCTGCGGGTTTTCTGGCGTATATAGGCTGGATGAAACGGTTGCTAACACTTCACAGGCCCACGAGAAGCACCGCGCTCTTCTTGAAGCTACCCCCGAACACGAGCTTTCATACCCATTGAGACCCAAGGGCAATGCGGCCGAGGTCAACGAGACACAAAAGGTTACTGACGAGCCGCTTGCTCAGCGGTAAATCAGTCCTTGGGTTTTGCAAAGCTGTACATATGTGTTTCAATTCAAAGTCATGCGAAAGGCATGCTATTGCGCAGTATTCCTTGAAGTCTTGTGAACTTGAACTGGCATGGGCTTGACATGTGCTATATACATCCTCTCCAAAGCCCGCCGTGGATATCATCTTCTTCCTACTTTACATCCTCTCTCCCTGAATCGTAGCCACCACCTTGCGCGTATGCTTCGAGTCCCTAAACTCCAAGTACCAAATCCCCTGCCACGTGCCCGTATTGAGCCTCCCATTCGTGATCGGTATGGTAACGCTCGCGCCAACCAGCGCAGACTTGACATGGGCCGGCATATCATCGCTGCCCTCTGCATCGTGTAGATACAGTCCCTGGCCCTTTTTGTCCTCGGGCACTATGCGATCGAGCGCCGTGCCCATGTCCGCGCGCACATCCTCGTCAAAGTTTTCGTTCAGCGACAGCGCGCACGACGTGTGTTGGACAAAGAGGTTCAGAAGCCCCGTCTTGTACTGTTTGATTTCAGGCACTTCTTTCAGAATGTGGTCCGTCACTAGGTAGCATCCGCGCGAGCGCGAGGGCAGTGTAAGCGTTTTCTGATACCTGTTGCGCAAGGTTTAGTGTTAGTTGTGTTGCTTTGTTGCTTCTTCTTTCTTTTTGCTTTGCCAATTAAGGGGATGTACATACCACGACATGATAGGGACCGATGTGCACACGTTAGGACTCGTACAGACTACGCTTTTGCGCGGCGCAGGCGTCGGAACAAAGTAATTCGCAAGGGAATTGTAAGGAGCCCAGAATATCGACACAAAGATACCTGGGAAGAGAGATACCACGAATATAGACACAAACAGAAAAGTGAAAAGGTGTGAGCCGGCCGAGTGTTGTTGTTGCTGTGGCATGGGAGAAGCTAAAGTTTGATAGGTAGGTGGAGGTTCGGAGGTTCGCTGTGCCAATGTGGGGGTATTGTGACGTCAGGTTGAGGCTGAGGCGGGGTTCGAGCTAATAGGGAGAGGGTTTCGCGGGGAGAGGAGTTCGTAGAAAATGGGATATCTATTTTCTCACAATTGCCAGTTCTTTTTCTGTTGTTAAGAAAACTTCTTCTTGGGCTAAGGGTACTTTACGAGTCTCTCAACTCAGTCCACTGCATACACTGGAAAGTCGATTTGGGAATTTCGCCGAAAGCGACAATGTTTCTGGCATCGACATACAACGAGCTTAGCTAATTTCTACCTATAGTACAGCTCAAACTATTGGACGGATGTCAAGCGTCCTTATGTAGCGGGCAAAAGAGTTCCCAAGAGAAAGGGAGCCCTGAAACACATGATTTTTGTATTACTGATCTACTTAGTGGCTATCTTATCTCCTCGCTACTCCATCTCGCAGGAATATTCAGCTGGATTCGAAAAGATTTCCTCTGCATCTGCACGCCTATTTGAACTCCGAACGCCGACATTATGAGTTTCTCTGATGCCATGGAATGCTAGATGAAAAAGGGGGGGTATCCGTAAATACAAAGGTAGAACATGATGAGAGAAGGCCGTGTATATCTTGGTAGGCACGCTGTAGATAGAGCGACCCGACTACACTCCTTTTCTCAGTGGTAGTGTCCGCTTATTGCTGCAGATAATGCCGGATGGTCGAGGCAGTTTGCATCTACGCGCGATGAAAGACCAAGAAACCAATCTCGGCGTCCATCATCCACCGGCCAGGATGGCACTCGTTTTCAATCTGATAGTAGGACCGGAGATGCCACTCGCCATTGACTTCTCGGCACCAAAACGGGTCGTCGTTGCGTGCATCTGCCGGTCGTATCCTCCGTGGACTGTAGGCACCACGCTCCGTTGCAACGCGACGGTTTTCCATTTGAATGTCTTCTCGTGTCGTAACTCGTGGAGAATAGACAGGCCTTGCTTCCCTTACCACATGTGCAGCAGGTGAGGCGTAAGCGGGGACTTGAGCGTTCGTGACATGGTACGCGGTTGGTCCGGGCGGATAGACATGGGCTGTGTAGCCGTAGTTGGGGGAGGTGTTGTAGTAGGTCCTCTGGTAAGTCAAATAAAAGTTAGCAAGCGGATACAGCGAGCCATACAAGTTGTAGTTGTAATAGCCATAGCCACCGCTCAGATAAGGATAGTAATTGGCGTAAGTATGTTGGAGGAATGGACGGGTGTTGTATACCGCGGGTTGATAGGTACCCACCACGTAGCCAGGGGCTACACCAGCGACGACACCTGGATAGCCAATGCCTAAGCCATAGCCAGCTCCGATGACGCCAGCGGGCGCCGCTCCATTGGGAGCCTGGCCAGCGTAGGTGAGTACGCCTCGCTGACCATAGCGGGGGTTGTAAATGTACTGATGGCGAGGCTTTGGGTACTGCTCCATTACGGTGGCGAGTGCTTGACAATCGGCAAAGCAATGGAGATAAAGGCGAACGTAGTGTTGCTGTAGGAAGGAGGTGGGTTGGGCAGGAATTGATGAAGTGTAGTGTGGCCAAGCAAAGAAAGAGGTCAGGTGAAGGCAAGTGTAAAGCCACACTAGACGAACGAAAGACAATACTTGTACTGTGAGAAGGGGACTCAAGGCCCACGCGATATCTTTTGCATTGCAAGGGCCGACAATGGCCGAGCAAGGCAGCGGTGTGGCGGAGAAAAGGCAACAAGCAGCGCAATCGGACGCAGGAAGGAGCGGAAACTTACCATTGCAGAATTGACCGGCATAACAGCGCGAGCACCGATGTGATATCCCGTTCCATATGCGAAGCCAGAGGCATAGCCTGGATAGCCTCGGACAAAGCCTCGTGGGACTGGTGCGTGAGAGTAGCCACTGCCGTATTGAGCGACCATACTGCTCGTATAGCGACCGCCAGGTGGGCGAGCGTAGTATCGCGAAGGGTAGTATGGGCCGCCAAACCCATATCTACGCCGACGACACATACCTAGGCCTGGATAATAGTCTCTCGTGTAATATCGCTGGCCATTGCGGACTTCGATCCTGGATTCGTACTCGTAATCGTCGCAAGCGTTGAAGCACATGTTGTTGCTTGTTGTTGTGGGTAGAATTGAATGAGACTGGAGGCAATGAGAGTAAGAACGAAAGAACAGAGGAACATGGACGCAAACGGAGGTCCATGACATGTGGGTGAAGGTGGGAGGGCAATTCAGACCTCGCCCTCGACTTTCCGAGTAGCAACGATAATAAGACATCGCAAGAAAGCCAGCCGCGTATAAAGTTCTGTGTAAAGCCTTTAACAAGCCCAAAGTTACTCTCCAGCCTTCGATATACTCAAATCTTCCCAGAACCGCTCTTTGGCACAGCACCACCTCCCACTGCCCCCGTACCCGCCCCGTTCACTCCACTCTCTGCTACCTTCTTACGTCCAAACAACCCTCTACACCACCTCAAAACCGGCGTAACGACTCCCCTCGCAAACCCGGGTGTCGCCCAAACACTAAACACAATCCTCGGCACCAGCAACATCTTGACTACCGCATACGCCGTCGCAAATTCCACGACCAATCTAACCCCACCCTCCCCTATATTCCACGCCTTATCCACCCCCCTCATCTTCCTCATCTCATCCACCTCTCTCTCCGCCTCATCTGCCTCTTCACTGCGAATCCACCCTTTACGCCGGAAATACCGTCCGAAGCGCTCGACACCCGCGGCCACCCATGCTCCTTCTGCGATCCAAGGGGGCAGCCAGTGTGTGTAGTGGAAGTAGCTAGCAAGACCGAAGAGAGGTATTACGGCGGTCAGCTCGTGCAGGATGAGGAACGAGGTTATGTGTGTAACGGGCGCGTTGCCGAGCGCATTAGTGTATTTGTGGAGGAATTTGGGGAGGCGGCGGTTGAAGCGCTGGATTCGTGATTGCGAGGTTGAAGTGGAAGTGGGCGTGGTATAGTGGCGGAGAGGACGATTGCGGACGGCGCATTGTGGTGATGGTGGTGGACGCGCAGGCGCTCGTAGGAGACTTCGTCGGAACATGGTTTCTTCGAGTCTTCGAGATGACTTCCGCCTCTTTTGCGTTGCCGCTCACCCGCCGGGTCCAATTGGCTCTTTGCGCGCGCGTGCGTGCTGGAATCCCATGTTGGAGAGGTGTTGACTCGTCGAGTATGACGTTGTCGGAGGTCGAGCGGGCCGAGCCTGGTTCATCGCGTGTCTCACTTTCGGTAATTGTGGAGCCTTATGCTTCCCATCAATAGGTCTGACATCAACATTTAGGTGCTAAGGCAGTCGCAGAACCAAAGTCACGGGAGTACGCATATGCACACGAAACGGGTTGCGGGCAAAGATGTCCATATTACTGCTCTTGCTACGTTCTAAAGACACGCTCTTGGCCGCCATTCGATCTACACTCTTCTAATGCATCCAACTACTTCTAACAATTGGGCGAGTCCCGCCATGCCTAAAGCTTCTCGACAACATCAACAAATTCCTCCAGATTCCGCACAGGCCGAACGCCCGTGCTGATCTGCATGCTCGCCTTCCAGGCATGGACATCCTTGATGAGAACAGGGTGTGATGCATCCACCACGCTCTCTACATCTGCAGCGGCATCAAGTGGTCGTGGTGCTGCTGGCAAGCCAGAGTCTGCGACACCGAGCGCGGCCTTTGCTTCGTCTACGACCTTGTTTGCAATATCCTTTTCTACCTTAAGGTCTTCTGTCAAATAGCTGCTTATAGCCTTCGAAATGTCGTCATTTGACGATACGTTGGCGATGCGAGTCTGGAAAGCCTTTTCATCAAACTTGAGCTTGTGTTCGGTGAGGATGATCTGGAGTGCTGCGACAGCAGAAGTCTTCTTTTCTTCGATGGATGGCTCCTTGGCCTTAGCTTGCGCTTGAAGGTGGACCGACAGCTTAGCGCGCTGCGAAGACGACGTCGAGATGTAGCGGTTGAAGAAGTCGACCATGTCCTTCTTTGTGAGCGTCTCAAGCGTCTCAGCATCAACATCGGCTGTATCATTGTTAGCACCATAGCAGCGTAATGGCAACGAGAAATGACCTACCTTGCAGGAAATCATATGAGTCACTGTAGATATGATTCCAGAACCTGTTGTCTTCCGACGAGAGGTTCTTGAGCTTCGCCAGGCGCTTGTTGATCATGGCTCGCTTGTGGCTTTCGAAGTCTTCGTCGCTCATCTCCTTGAGCGTTTCCTCGAAAGTGTTCAAGAAGTTTTCAATACGTCCCTCCAAGTAGCGGCAGTCCTTCTCGCTTTGAATCAGAATGCGGTAGCCAGACCAGATGTCGTGAAAGCTGGATCCGGAAAATACGACATAACCCAGCTGTTCAATCGTACGGAGCTGGTTGAAGCAAGGCTCGTCGGTCATTTGTCCAAGAAGCAGGAGTTTGGCACGAGTGACGTTGTCGTAGCGATGCCCCACATACAAACTGTACTCGATACAGTGGTTGACATTCGCCGGGTCGCTCAACTGCTTCTCGTAGATGAAGTTGCTGCCGGACGGCCAAAGTAAACCTCGACGGGTGGGCACCTGGTTCGCAGGCAGCCGCTTAGGATGGATGATCTTTTCCACAAGATCGGTGATTTTCAGGGCCTCTTCTTTGTAGAGATTGCCGTGCGCCAGGACCTCGATTTGACACTGAGCAAGGATCTGTGGGAAGAACTGTTGCACGTCTTGGGCCGTCACATTCTCCAGTTCTGGAAGAAGCTCCTCGTTCATGACGCACTTCTCGCTCTTGAACTGTCGGGAGTAAGTGCCAACCTGGTGGAATGGCTGTCCGTACTCCCAGTTGCGTAGAGACCGTAGCATGCGGTCATGGATAATGTTGAAACGGTCCTCTTTGACCTCGAGATCCCGAATCTGGAGCAAAACCTTCTCCAACAATACGTGTAGTTTGTCATTGTAGCCGCTAACCGTTACTGACAAGCCACTGACATGGTTGGTGAAATCATACACTAGCCCCGCAATGTCCGCATCATAGGCGTACTCTACCAGAGCATCGTTGACAAGCTCGCGATAAAGAGTGCACAAAAGTGTGATTCGTGCAGTGACATTGGTCATGGGTGTGCGGAAATATATATGAACATTGGCTTTGGGCACCCAGAACTGGTCGTCCTTCTTCCACCAAATTCGGACATTGTCATCGTGGCGAATAAGTTTCGGTTCCTTGCTGGGTTGAGCAACTTCTTTCTTTTCAACGTCCAACCGAGTTGGTATGAACTCGTTTTTGTGAGGAAAGTGCAACTCTGCTGGTCGGTTCTTGCTCTCAAAGGCTTCCTTGATCTCAGCGAGCACGTCTTCTGGTATCCTCTCGATTTTGTATTCCGTTCCGTACCACTTCTCTTTCTGGTCCCAGCCACCTGGGAAGTCTTGGCTAATGATGGTCATCCTGAAGTTGTCAGGTCGCAGATAGGACATAGCTTCGCTAATTAGTTTGGCATCGAATTTCCTGATGACAGCCGGTCCACTGAGTAGCATCTTCCGGTCGTACGGCTTCTGCATGATGCCTGCCAACCCGCTTGCCGTCCGACTTGGCGGACTCTTTTGCTTGAAACGGAATTCGACCTCGCTGATACGCATTTGCTCTTCTACGACCCACTCTTGGGGTGGCTGATCGCGCATCAAACCGATGTACTGGAAAACAATCTTTGCGACTTCTTTGTAGTTCTTCAGGCCTTCTTCAGTCAACTTGATATTCACAGTGAACAGACCCGAGCCTGGACAGAGGGTCGAGCCTCCTGCTCCGAGTCCGTTTGCCCATCCCTTTGCTTTGATGTGCGCAAGAATGCTGCCAGGGCCTTCGTGACCGAGTAGGTGGCTAAGATATCTAGAAGGATGTGACTCATAAAAGTTCTCCTCGTCGCGGTAAGCAAATTGGAGCTCCAGCGATCGAGACTGTAGAACTGGCCTAGCAAAAGTCTGCGTCAGAAGCTCCTTCTCTGTATAGACAGGAACGTCCCAGCGGTTCTGTTCGAGGTTCTTGTTCGGCACCTTGGCGAAGATTTCTTCCACCCATGATTCCAGTGTATCAAGACTCTCCTTGCCCAAGACTACCAGCTTCATTCTGTTCGCCGAGTAATGCGTCGAGTGGAATTTGATAAACTCATCGCGGATCCTGACGCCTCGCGCTATGGGGTCGTCGTGCAGCGTTTTGTAGCTACCGGTGGAGAAATGGTTGTAAGGGTGATTGGGATTAGCGAGCGCCTTGTTGAGTTGGTGCATACGCCAAGTATCGTTTTGTAGGTTCTTCTTATTCTCTGAATCCACCGCCTTCAGTTCGCGATCCACCGTATCTTCCAGAAACAGAGGGCTAATGAAGAATTGCCCGAACCGATCCAGCGCCCCTCGTAGTGGCGATTCGCCTGCTGGCTCTGACAGGTTTGTCTGTGAGGCGTCTGGTGTCGCGGCTGTGCTAGCTGTGGGTGAGGGGTTGGAGTAGGAGAGTTCGAAATAGTAGTTGGTCGACGTGGAAGCGGTAAAGGCATTCGAATAGCCACCGTGGCGCGTCAAGTATTGGTTGTAGGCATTCTCTTCTGGGTACTTTTCGGTGCCCATGAACAGCAGATGCTCCACTGCATGGGCAATACCCGGCATGTCAGGCGCATCGCTGAAACTGCCCACATTGACGTCGAGGGCTGCACTAGCCTTGTCAGTCTCAGCCTCGTGTATCAAAAGGACCTCCAATTGGTTTGGTAGTGTGATGATTCGATAGGAACGGTCGTCGAGCTGCGGCCTCTCCAGATCCTCAATCTTCTGTCGAACAGCCTCCCTCTCGAGCGCTTCGGCCATGTTGGCGCACTGATTTCTTTTTCCTGACAAACTTGTAAGGCTTCGCCGGGTCGCAGGTGACGTGGCGACGGTGGCCAGCGGGAACAAAGGGTTATATATGCGGCGTGGCTGGCGGGGACTAGTGGCTGGTAACACTGGGCAATTTGCTGACGGCGCTGTGTGCTGTGCGGCCAACCTGGCAGCCGTTGATGGAAGTGCGATGGTTTGGAGTCGTGGTACAAGTGACAGATTTCCCAGCGATTGTCGTGCGCCTAGGGAGCGGAGCATCCACAAGACTAGCTGTGGAGCCAGCCAAAGGCTGTGAAAGGGCGGGCTTTGTTAGTAGGGTACTGCTCCCAATTGCTGTAACGGTAACCTTGCAATCGACCAAGAAGAGTTAGTGTGCCCACGGCAAGCAATGGGCGGTGAGGCAAATTAAGTGGAAAAGGAAAACAGCGGGGGAGGGCAAAGGCGCAAGGCTCTCTGGAGATGACGACCCAAGGAAGGCGGAGGTCCGATTGCTCGGGAGCGATCAGCATAAGGATGGAGTGGGGCCCTGATTCTCGATAAGGCCGCGGCCGATCCTATCACCGGCGCTGCTGCAGTTACCCGTCCGCCAACATGGTGCCCAAAGCATTCCAGGCAGGCTATCCGAACACGGTGGGCTTCAGAAAGGTAATCAAGGCGACGATTTACATCAAGAAGAAGGATGGCATGTCCGACGAAGACTTCATTGAGTACTACAACAACAACCATGCGCAAAGGGCCGTGCCCATCCTCCAGCGGCATGGCATCATCAGCTACAGCCTTGTAGGCTTTCCGTTCCTATCTACTCTGCCGCGAACAGGCTGCAGTGCGGTAGCTGAGACTGCGACAGACGTACCACCTCCAGCGCGATCGCAAGGTCATCCAGGACATCATGCATGGGAACGCGAAGCTGATGGACTATGACGCCATCTGCACTTTTGTCTTTCCCGACTATCTCGCCCTGGCCAAATTCCTGTACGACAAGGAGGGCGCTGCTCTCAACGGCGACCATGAAAACTTCATGGACGATAGCCAGATGAAGATGATGGTGGGTGACGAGTACATGCTGGTTGAAAACGGAGAAAAGGTTGGTTGATCGAACTCGTAAGCAAAGAAGACCGAGTCTCCGTGGGGTATCATTGAACCGTACAAGGCGTACAAATATATCGAGTAAATGTGCCGTACCTACCTCCGGCCTTTGCCATTTCCCCTACCTGAAGATCCCCGTGGGGCTGACGGTTTGGAGCAATTCATTGCCATGTGCCCTAACTCTCCACATTTGAAGCATTCCATAGTGTTCATGCGACCAGAGCTACCACTGAGGCCTCCTGACCGTCGACCGCCGGAGATAGATGTCAACCCGCTCAGATTTCTATTTTCGTCCTGTCGTGTTGGCGTTCCTTTTGGTGTGCTGTCGCCTGTGCTTGTGCGTTTCTTCTTGGCTTCTCGTTTTTCCGCAGCCATTTCGCGCTTGGTCTGTCGAATAAGATCCGCCGCAGCGTCATCTGAGCTGTAGTCATCCGACGAGGATTCGTCCTCGGATTCCGAGTCATCTGCTTTTACCATGGGTACCGAAGTCTAGGTACAATTAGCCCAAGAAACCAACTGAGCCATACGATACGCACGTCTGTCTTCTTGACACCACCACCAAACTGCATTCGTACAGGCCGGGTGTCTTCTTCGTCTTCCTCTGACTCGTCCTCCGCATCAATCTCCGCATACCCCGCGTGCCGCACCTTCATGGCATCCTGGCGCTTTCCTTCCAGCGGATCTTGGAAGCTCAGCACCCACTTGGTGTCGCCCGCATGCTGAGCTGCCCTGTCCAGTGCTGCTTGGTGTCTGGCCTCTTCGGCATCGGGCCCTGACTGTATAATCTCCTGGTCTGTGGTGCTCTGAGCGGACGCGCCAGTTGAAAGACGCGCTTTCTTCGCAGGCGGTCCATTGGGTGTTGACGACGAAGGAGAAGACTTTGCGGCAGCACGTTGCATAAACTATTGACGGATTAGCAGATGTTTTCTTGACGCGGAAACGCAACAGCCCACCTTCATCCCCATCAGTCCCTTGGACATTGTCTTGGGAGTCGTTCCTGCCATGTTTCTAGTGCAGCGTTGGCGTCGTATGTTTTCGTGGTGAGGTGGAAGCGTCGTCGCAGTAAAGTTATCTGATCGTGTTTTCGCAAGTCGCGTTCGATAACTTTTTGTGCACGGGCCATGTATGATGCAACCTGCCAGGCACCGTTAGCCTGTCCAGCCCGCCTGCTGGGTTCTTTGACCGATGAGTGTAACCATCGTTCGCGTTCTTGTCGATGTGTAACCCCCCTAATTTGATCTTCAAAGAACGGCAAGGATAGCCAAACAAGTGTTGACTGAGATTTCATTCACGTGAACAGCTTCGAGTCGGTAATTCATGTGGCACATGTGACTATATTAACGGATGTTGAGGAAGGATGCTGCAAGTCGAAGCGTCTTATTACGCATTTATTAACCCGAAACCCGCATAACAGAAGACAAACTTGTCCTAGCTACAAATCACGCCCTCCAAACTCCGGCCACCAAGGTATACTAGAATCATTCCTGCAAGGACCCTAAAAGATCCAAAAAGATGGCTAATTGTGTGCCATAACGCCGCATCAAGTCGTTGGGGTGTATTCGAGACTTCAGCCTGCCGAGACTCGTGTTTTGGAGGATAACCTCGGTTCATAAGATGTCGTGCTAATGGTGTGTACTTCGTAATTCGTTATGCAGCGATCCGCTAACCCGGCGCTGTTCTATTTTTCTCGGCGGCGTAAGCGGCGCTCAACTGGAGCGAGACAGGTTTGATTGGAGAGATCTGGAGAACAAGGCGGCTTTCATCTGTCGGTAGGCTTCAATGGCGGCCTCGCGGGACCGGGCCTCGGACTCGGTGGACGAGGCTGGATTTCGTTGTGGGACCGACAATGTCCATGTCGAGATATCCGACACCCGCGTAGGCGTCAGGAAGGGATGTGGCGACTGCTGGAGAGAGACGGGGTTCATTGGTGTTATAGAAGTGGAGTTGGCACCAGGTATTAGACTTGATGGTTGACGACACAATTTCAACGGAGCGGAAAATGTGGCTCTTTGCGAAAAGATATATGGCTCGTATGAATTTGTCACAATAGAATGCTTATCTATTTTCAACAAATCCTGCGTACGTGCGGAGTCATGTAGTCCGAAACATGTTCCGGCAGGCTTGCCCTGCCGGGCGGCGGCTCCATTCAAATTACGTGTTTGAGATATCGAGGCCTGCGTCAAAACAACAAGACTCGCTGCACGATGAAAGCGGTCAGCATATACGCCAGGAGGCCATTCATGGAACCGCAAAAGCATGCAAGGGTGTTGAGCACCGGCAACCCACCAATGGACGAATGGCAACAAGACGGCAGCGGGCAGGCTACCCAAGACGGCGGAGACCAGAAGCCATCAAGTCGGAAACCGAAGGAGTGTTTGACAAATACTAGATTGCTCGAGAAACGCCCCAAGCCCGCGTGGGAGGAGATGGGCGCATTGTCGTCGACGGCTACCATGCCCTCGGGACCGTGGTATTCCAAATCTCCATAGCCGCGCTAACGGCCCCAAGCGTGTCCCACCGCTGCAGCGGCACTCACATCCAACTCCCGCGTGCGCTTTACATCGAAAACTCTCTATCCATATGCAGTTCCTTTTCCTATTCCTGCATCACAAGACATGCGCGTGTTCGACGCCTCACACAAACTAGTGTTGCGCCATCAAGCCCCAATCCCCATCTCTTGCACAGCGCCTTGTGAGATTTTCGTCCTCTATCCCACCTCTGGCCAAAAGCATACCGCATGGCATTGCGCAACTATCATCCAAGACCCACGCTGTTCCCGTGATTCGACTGTTCGTTGGTTAGGGAGCACTGGTCGAGTACCCTACATACACAATGCAGCTCACTGCTCTACACCGCTTCCCCGAAGAGTGACAAATTCCGTTGCAGCTACACGCCAACCCACTCTACCTAGCACGTGCCGGGCACCGACCGTCCAATATGGTTCCGGATGCTTAGTCCATCTGTGGAGTGATGATATCAATAAGACCCCACGTCGCCGTTCAGCTTGTTAAACTGAAAGTGGCTGTATCTGTCGAATCGCCTTGTCTCCGCCTTTAACGTCTTTGCCGTATTCTCTCTGTCCTGCTCGTGTTTGGCTTCTGCTGGCCGCCATAGACTCATTTTTAGACAAGCCGCATTTTCGCACGGACAACATTGTGCCTCTATCCGATGAATTGTACTTGGGGCTAGATGCGTGGTACACAGTTTGTTTTGGCTTAGTGATCCGGGCGGTTTCGTCAAGCCATTCGTGAAGACCGGCTGCCGTGGTGAGACTGATCTGTTTTCAACAAAGATGCTTGACAAATACATACCTAATTGATTTTCATGGCTCACGAACCAGATTCTTTGTCAGATTACAGGCAGGCCGGCCTGGAAATTCGTTCTTTGTGCGCCCGGCTCACTTCCGTCTATTCACGGGTAGGGCGAGTAGCTACGAGTCGCTTAGGAGTAGTCTCCGAAGCCCTTTCTCTTACGCTGCCGCCTAGTCCTGCCTCCCACGACTCGAGACACTAATCTGGGTGTATCGTTACTAGTGTCACCACTAATTTGTTTTGGACTTAGGGGGAGATAGCCTTGAACAAAGACAACAAGAACAATAGTGCAACGAAGAAGCTGGAATGCTCCTCGATTGCAACACGGCTCTGTGCTCAAGAGGTTTGAATACAGTCACATGTCTTAGGCTTCTGAACTACCACCATTGACCCCGCCATGAACCATATTCTGCGCAAATGGAAACTAGCTTGTGCGCTTCTTTGTACTGCATGACGCCAGCATCTCAGCATATCTCACCAATCCAGGCTACTGTCGTACAACACCTTTGGTCTTAGAAGGTATAGTGGTACGTCCAATGACTACTTGTTACTTGAATTGCCTGCACCAAACTATGGTCGCTGGACGCGATAGGGACGCGACTGGAAAATATTGATCTCGATGGTTTTGCGTCATTATACCAGCCTCGACTGTAGTGCGTTTTCAAGGTACACCGATTAGTCTAGAATGACCATGCATTGCATTACATTGCATTCCAAATTCGAAACTACCTGTGATGGCTTGCACCACACTCTCAAAAGAAAGTCAGCATGTTACCTGACCAGTGCTTCATGGCTGAAGCCCCAGATGAGCTGCGTGAGCTCATCTCTTCATGACGCACACCAGTTCACCAAGCTAGTTTATTCTCAGATCCAAAGTAACCGCTGACATCCGTCCCAATGCTCTGACTCCTACAGTGTTTCTCACTGCCCTCGCTGTAGTCGTCGGCCTACGCCGGTGCAGCCGACTTTGTTCCAATCGGAATACGATCGGATTAGAAGACTATCTCATTGCAGTTTTAGCTGCTTGACTACGATCACTCCCAGGGGATGCAAAAACAGGGCAAAATGTGATTTTATTGGCTCTAAGAAGTTCAATGCCTATTCGTCTAATACTTGCTAAGATACTAGGAGTATCCTCATCCAGATAGCGTCAGATTATATAACAAATACTAATTCTATAGACAGCTACTAAAATTACTATCTAGATTGAAAACGACGATATTAGCCTGCGGCAGGCGAAAGAGGGTTCAAGGGGGTCTCCCTCTTAAGTATTACTTCTAAAGTTAGTAAAGGAGTTAGTAGAGTAGAGAAG
>JAODYC010000147.1:12902-29825 GCA_026262405.1 Curvularia hawaiiensis | reverse complement strand
GCGACAACTACATCTACTTTAAAAGGAGTGATTTTGCTTGAGGGCTTTGTGTTGAAGTTTTCTTGGGTCGCAAGCCGCGTCTTGTGGCTGAGTCGTGTGGCGTCGTTGGCGGAACCCAAGCTCGGGCTCTCCAAACGTTACCATCTGCGACAGCTACGCAACCCACAAGCAACATCCCCAGATCCCATACACCTCCGCCTTGCACAAACACGCGCACACGCTCCACATAACAACACCAACACCCATATACCCCGATCAAGGTGCACTCTAGAGACTCCTGCGAATTCCACCTTTACCGCCAACCATGGCGACGAATCCGAATGCGTAGGCACATGCCTTGGGCAACCCCTCGCAGCACCGAGAACTAACACTTTTACAGAATCAATGTAAACGACCCAGGGTTGATCACCCTTGTGAACAAACTTCAGGATGTGTTCACAACTGTCGGAGTACGTCACCCCCAAGCGCAGACAAACGTAGCGGTGTCCCAACACGTATACTGATGCCTGAGCCAGGTCCAAAACCCCATAGACCTCCCCCAGATTGCTGTTGTAGGCTCCCAGTCTAGCGGAAAGAGTTCAGTACTCGAGAACATTGTCGGACGAGACTTGTGAGTACTTGTGGTTTACGACATGGTTTTAGGGGATGGGATGATACTGACGACTGCCCGCTAGTTTGCCTCGAGGAACCGGTATCGTTACCCGAAGGCCGCTGATTCTCCAACTCATCAACCGCGCATCGACTTCGCAAGCGAACGGGACCGGTGAGGGGGCTAAGACCACAGAGCAGGAGAACAATGTGGATGAATGGGGCGAGTTCCTGCATATCCCGGGCCAAAAGTTCCACGACTTCAGCAAGATAAGAGACGAGATTGTAAGGGAGACGGAATCGAAGACTGGTCGCAATGCAGGCATCTCACCAGCACCCATCAACCTGAGGATATACTCGCCAAACGTCCTTACACTCACGCTGGTCGACTTGCCAGGTCTGACCAAGGTGCCTGTAGGTGACCAGCCTAGGGATATCGAGCGACAGATCCGTGAGATGGTTCTCAAGCAGATCAGCAAGCCCAATGCCATCATTCTGGCAGTCACCGCAGCCAACACCGATTTGGCCAACTCGGACGGTCTGAAGCTCGCGCGAGAAGTCGACCCAGAGGGACAACGGACAATTGGTGTGTTGACCAAGGTCGATTTGATGGACGACGGAACCGACGTAGTGGATATCCTCGCTGGGCGCATCATTCCACTGCGGCTGGGTTATGTCCCTGTGGTGAATCGAGGCCAGAGAGATATCGAGAATAAGAAGGCGATTTCCTATGCGCTCGAGCATGAGAGGCAATTCTTCGAGAACCACAAGGCATACCGTAACAAAGCAGCTTACTGCGGTACGCCTTACCTGGCCCGCAAGTTGAACTTGGTAGGTCCCTGCCCTTCTAAACAAATGAGGATGATATGCTAACAGATGTAGATTCTCATGATGCACATCAAGCAAACCCTTCCCGACATCAAGGCTCGTATCTCCTCATCGCTACAAAAGTACCAGGCCGAGCTTGCGTCACTTGGCAACTCCATGCTAGGCAACAGCTCCAACATTGTGCTCAACATGATCACAGAGTTCACCAATGAATACCGTGGTGTGCTTGAAGGAAACAACCAGGAGCTTTCTGCAGTCGAACTTTCCGGCGGTGCCCGTATCTCGTTCGTCTACCATGAACTGTACGCCAATGGTGTGAAGGCTGTCGACCCCTTTGACCAAGTAAAGGACATGGATATCCGAACAGTTCTGTACAACTCTTCCGGTTCATCTCCAGCATTGTTCGTCGGCACCACTGCTTTCGAGCTTATTGTCAAGCAGCAAATCAAGAGGCTCGAAGACCCCAGCTTGAAGTGCGTCAGCCTCGTCTACGACGAGTTGATTCGCATTCTGGGCCAGCTGCTCAACAAGAACTCATTCCGAAGGTACCCGGCCCTCAAGGAAAAGTTGCACCAGGTCGTTGTTTCTTTCTTCAAGAAGGCGATGGAGCCAACCAACAAGCTTGTGAGGGATCTCGTCGCCATGGAGTCTGTCTACATCAACACTGGCCACCCAGACTTTATCAACGGTTCGCGTGCCATGGCTATTGTCCACGAGCGACACAACAGCAACAAGCCTCAACAAGTGGACCCCAAGACCGGAAAGCCATTGCCACCTAGCGTGCCTCCGCGGTCAATCTCGCCCACGCTTGATTCTGGTGAGGGTGGCTTCTTTGGCTCATTCTTTGCAAGTAAGAACAAGAAGAAGATGGCTGCCATGGAGCCCCCACCACCTACCCTGAAGGCATCCGGCACTCTGTCTGAAAAGGAGTCTCAGGAAGTCGAGGTCATTAGTAAGTCGATGAGGAATGAATTCGTGCAAGATACTATGCTAATTATGCTGCAGAACTGCTGATCACATCCTACTTCAACATCGTCCGCCGGACAATGATTGACATGGTGCCCAAGGCAATCATGCTGAATCTTGTGCAGTGGACCAAGGAGAACATGCAAGGCGAACTTCTCACCAACATGTACAAGACGGACGAGCTCGATGAGTTGCTAAAGGAGTCTGAATACACTGTCAAGAGGAGGAAGGATTGCCAGCAGATGGTGGAAAGTCTGTCCAAGGCACAAGAGATTGTCAACCAGGTGCAGTAGGCGAATGCTCTGGGTAGCGGGTCTTGTTACTAGACGTGTCTGTTCTATGGGTTGGCATTCTGCGCAAGGTGTTCGGGGTGCTAGCATACTAGATTTCCGTCATGAGTCTGCCCATTTTACAGGTAAAGGATGAGATATGTACGCTATCATGGACATGAAGTAATTGAGAGCATTGTGTTTTGTTGTTTCACTTGAATCAGAGAGACAGTCGTGATGTGACATGGTGATGCGGCGAAGTGTGCGGAGTTGAGGTGCACAGACCACGCGGACATGTCGAAAAGTCCAGTGCAACTCAGACGCCCGCCTCTCCAGCAACAGAGCGGCCATGCTGCTCCCACGGATATTTGCGCCGGTCCGCGCATCGATAGCGACATCTGCGGCATTTATTGCACCCTCTACTCGCGTTCTCGATGTCCTCCGCACAGCCAATGGCTCCACAGCGCCCACACCAGTTCTTTCCTTTGTAAGACATTCAGCGCATCAGGCCCAAGGACGAGCCAACGGAGCCAAAGACGGACCAGGAAAACGATTGGGAGCAAAGAAGAGCGGAGGTGTGTGTTTTATCTGAGCAATGCTCAAAGAAAACCCACGACAAGTTACCCCGAGCTGGAAAGCTGACTTTTGTCGAAATCAGGCGAATACGTAATTCCGGGCAACATCATCTTCCGCCAACGAGGAACATCATGGTTTCCCGGTGAAAACTGCAAATTCGGGCGCGACCACTGCATCTTCGCTACCGAATCGGGCTACGTACGATACTACCGCGATCCGAGGAAGCACCCAAAGAGACAGTACATTGGTGTTGCGCTGGAGAAAGATCACACGCTGCCGTACCCGCCCAACGCCGCGAGACGGAGACGCTTGAATATGCTGGCCGTGCCTGTTACTTCGTCCGCGAAGCCTGCTTCGGCTGATGCGGTTGTTGTATCGGATCTACAGGTCAGCGATGCAAGCGCAAGCAGTATCCGCGAGACGCCGCGTGAAGCAGCGAATAAGGGACTCAGTTTGACTGTCGGCAAGGGCTATGCGTACCGCGAGGCTAACTGGCAGATTGGTCGTGCGGCGGAGCGAGCGGGCGTCAAGGTCAAGGAGTTTGTGCCGGGAGATAGGTGGACGGCGTGGCGGAAGCGGAGTACGCGCATCAAGGCGAATATAGAGAGGAAGAGGCTGCGGAATGCGGGTAAGAAGGCGAGTAAGCCTAAGGCGAGGAAGGCGAGGGCGTAGAGACGGTGTGGTTATGTACGCTGAGGAAAATGGCATGCATTTGCAAGACTTTTGATAGAGGGCTGTATGAGTATATGTGGGGGAATATATGATGTATATCACGACATGATCTCCTGTCTCCCTCTCCCCCTTTCCCTCCACTTCTCTCATCCTAGTAAACTTACTCTACCCTTCCCCTATCTCTCCCACCTCAAACTTTCTCACCCATCGAAACACACCCTGGCTCGGATCCATAATACAAGCAAAATGCGTCACTTCGTTGCACACAGGGTACGCTTCAATCCACCGCCTCAGTGTCGTCAGTGTAACACCCGACGCAGCAGGCTGACCGCGTTTCGCTTGCCTTGCTTGTCGCTGGCTCCATGCAGCCCATTTGGATGATAGACACTGTTTCCGCTCGATGCTTTCGGTCAGGATGTCATGCATACTTGCTTGAAGAAAGGCGTGGGTGCGTGTCTCGTGTGCTTTTGTCATGTGGGAAGAAGAGAACGGGCCTGTGGGGGCGGTTTCAAGGGCCAGATCGTGGTTTGTGACGCTGAGGAAGGAGAAGGAGCGTAGGGCTCTTGTTGTGCGGAGGTCTTTTTCCAATATGATTGTCTCCGTGGGCGTACAGAAGATGAGGTATGCGGCTGGTGTGCGCAGCGTGGGTAGCAGACTGGATATGGCGTCCGTAGTGTGAGGAGGGATGTTTTTAGACATTAATTCTTTTTCTGCTTCTTCGATCTCTTGGTTGTTTAGACCGCGCCTTGTTAGCCCCTTGCGCGGCACTGCAGTGCTTGGGAGCAAAAAGTCGCGGAGAATGGACGAGATGCTGGGGCGTCTACCCAATAGTACCATGAGCGTATTCCAGTAGTACGAGAAGTTGGCTACCGATGTGCCCGTTGCATTGTGATAAGGACGAAAGTTGAGTGACACACTGAGGCCTTTCCTCACACCTGTTAGTACACCGACGAAACCTACATATCCCACTGTCCGTGCAATAACATCTCCATCCGTCGTCTCGATATACTCAAACTGTACAATAGCGTCTCTCAGCACGGGCATGGACCAGTCCAGTGTTCGGAAATGCATCATGGTGGTTTCCTCTACTCCATCTCCTATGCCTGCCCAAGAGTCCCGAACTAGCATACCACCGCTTGTACAGCCTAGTAGCAGATCCAAGAAGACGTTGTAGCCGACAAGAAGGTACATTGGAACGCGGCTTGCTTGACTGATGCCTCGCAGCTCATCGGTTTGCTCATCGCTGTAAAGGCGGCGTAGGAGCATGCGCCCGAGGAAATGGAATAGTGACGATGGCAAGCCGAATTCGGAGATGGCTTCAGTGTAGAGGTTGGCAAGTTGGTGCAGGACGGTGGAGTATGATCTCGCGACAAGTTTGTAGCGTGTAACTGGTGCATGGGAGAGGTTGATGGTGTATGTGGGAGGCGTGCTGGTCGCTGTTGGGAGTGGAAGGCCGGATGCCATGCTGGAATGTTTGGCTCGCCGAAGTACGAGGCGAGGAGTAAATAAATTATATTATGCAGGGTGTGGGATTGGAATTAAGGAACATTGCAGCTGATGGAGAGCGATGTTTACTCGTGGTTGAGTGGGGCAAGGGAAACAATCAAGAAAAGGAAAGTACGAGTGGCCGAGCAGTGAAATGAATCAATCGCTCTTTCGTGCTGAACTATTTTCTGCCTTAGTCCATTATTGCAATTGGTGCGTTGTGGCTCATATCCCATTCGCAATATTACCGCGTAGTCCACGCTCCAATGCTGATGCCTAGAGGAGCGTCAGTAAGCTGGAGACATCAAGTCGGCTGCATGCATATGGCACATGACATATGCAGGTGGGTGCTCCCTATGACTCTGCCCTCGTATTCTCGTTACAGAATTGATATGAATGAGGAATACCCCATCCAAGCTGTGTCCTGAGTAAGCAGCAGCATGTCTTAATGCAATCGCATCATTAACAATTACCATGGTAACGTACCAGGGTTTTCTTGCAGAACATAGCAACTCTCTACGGTCACAGGGACTCTCGATATGAAAATAACGATAATGCATGGTGCATTGATATTTGTATCGGCTTCTCAGTTGATTGAAAAGTTGATCATTCACGCGCCTTGCACTGTTCCTAGATCATGACACTGCTGTCTGTGTTTATGCACTTCCTGTTTACCTGAGATATTGAATGTTCCTAAGGGCTTACTGTATGTTCTGTAAGATAGCTCACCATTGAGGGCTTACGAGTGGGTGTTGAGTCCATGTAAGTATGGAGTAAAATATCCCTGCCACTGTAGGTACTGACGCGCAGGCTGCGCGTACCTTGCTGATCTCTCCGCGCTGCACCTCGGCATCTTCCCCGCGGGAATGCTTAACCGTGGAACACGGTCAACCATGTCGACGTCGAACTTGAACATATTCATACTTGACCTCCGCTTCCTCCTAGGTAGCTCCTCTGAGAATTTGAAGTGCTAGCAGCAGCAGGTATAGGGATTGGAAAGGAAATCCACAGATTCACCATGACTGCACCTCAACCGCCTCCGCTCGCCAACATACGCGTGCTAGAGTTCGCGGGACTTGCTCCAGGTAAACAATATATCTTAGTCTGTTTTATGAAGACTTTTGTTCTAAGAGAAATGCTACAGGGCCTTTTGCCGGCATGCTCCTCGCCGACTATGGCGCATCTGTCCTCCGTATCGACCGTGCACCTGCCGGTCCAACCAGTGATCAACTCACGCGCCGCAAGACTTCAATATGCGTGAACCTCAAGTCGCCTGCTGGCCTCGCCCTTATCAAAAAGATCATAAAACAAGTGGATGTTCTCATTGACCCGTTCCGACCCGGAGTGCTTGAGAAGGCAGGCCTGGATCCAGAAAAGGTTCTTTTGAAATTGAACAAGCGGCTGATTATTGCGCGCATGACGGGCTTCCGGAGAGACGGAAAGTACGCGCACATGGCAGGACACGACATCAACTACATTGCCGTGTCCGGTGTGCTGAGCATGTTTGGGAGAAAGGGCGAGAAACCATATCCACCGGGCAATGTAGTTGGCGATTTTGCGGGAGGGGGCGCCATGTGTTTTCTCGGTATCCTTCTTGCCCTCATAGCACGCGAACGCAGTGGATTCGGACAAGTTGTGGAAGCGAACATGGTGGATGGTAGCGCTATACTTGCGACTATGCCTCGTTTGGGCTTGAAGACGGAGGTCTGGAAGGGCGAGCGGGGTACGAACATGCTTGATGGAGGTGCACCTTTCTACGACACGTACGAGACCAAGGATGGACGGTACATGGCGGTTGGAGCAATTGAACCGCAATTCTATGCAGCGCTGCTCAAGGGCCTTGGGCTCGATCCGTCCGATCTACCTGGGACTAGGGAGAACAAGGCGGATTGGCCCAAATTGAAGGACTTTTTCGCAGCAGAGTTCAAGAAAAAGACACGTGCGGAATGGGAGGCTATTTTCGATGGTACAGACGCATGTTGCACGCCTGTCCTTACCCAAGCAGAGTTGGAGGAGCAGGGGTTCGACCAACGGCCTGCTGTCACTTTGAAGACTTCGCCCGGTTATGCTGTTCACGAGGGGAGTGATGACAGATCTGCGGCCGAGGGCCAGGGTATTGGTTGGCAGGGAAGCGGGTGGAGCGAGAAAGGTTTAAAGCCTGGCAGTGGCGGAGAAGATACACTGAGCACGTGGATGGGATGGACCAAGGGGAGGCACTATGTTGAGGAGCAGGGCGGATTGGTGTGGAATGATACCGCAAAACTGTAGCTGTAATGGTTTCAAGAGATCACGTGAATTTTATTGTTAATGGATACAAAGACACGACAGGGAATTCACGATGGTCCACCTTGAGAGAGCCTCGGCCTTGGGGATCTGGGCGGGAACTAGCATCAACTAGTGCGGTTCGCCACGCTCCACCTCGCGTCCTCTGCACATTCGCAGATTGGTTCACCTATCGCACCTCTCGCTCTATCACTGGACACTAACACAATCTTCTGGAGATTCGGGAGCATGCTGTAATTTGCGTGCTGATGAACCAGGACCGAAAAATGTGATCACAAGCAAACATGTACCACTCGCTACCATGGCAACACACAAGAGATCAAGGACAGGTTGCTGGACCTGCAGGGAAGCCGGATATAAATGCGATGAACAGAAGCCATTTTGCGGTCGATGCATGAGGTTGAAGATTACATGCAAGGGCTATGGTGTCCGGTTGAAGTGGCAGGATGACGCTGTCAACACCCCAGCAAAGCCACCGCGAAAGAGTCGGAAGAAGAAAGCCATCGAACAAGCTCATCCCCTAAGTCCAGCTTCGGTCAATAGTTTATCGTCTATGCCTTTGATCGTTTCCAGTCCCCGGGATTCGCTCTCATCACCAGGATCGACGAAAAGTCTGCCTCTGTTACCACTCAACAGTCCTGCATCTGCCTATGGCCTCTCACCGGATGATCGGTGGCTTCTCGATTACTGGGTAGACCAGCTTTCTACTCTCATATCTGTCGCTCCCAACACGGGTATTTCGACTCCCTTCCAGCGGCACCTGACGGCTATGGCATACGAATCCCCTGCTCTGAGATCTACCATTCTTTCGATGGCTGCGAACCATCTTGCAACATCATCGAAAGACCCGTTTTTGTATTTCCAGCGGTATCGCCATCAACGAGACGCGATACATGAACTGCAGCGCATGATTCAACATCCATCTGAAATGAATGCTGAGCCGGCGCTGGCAACTGTTATGATGATGCAAGTATCCGCGCGGCTCCTTGGTGAAGATGAAGAAGCGATTGTTGCCAATCACCTGGCGGGTGCGAAAGCAATGATAGTCCGGAGTCAAGGAGAAGATTGGTTGGCCGGCTCAGGTGCGCGCTTTCTTATGAGTCTCTTCGCATATCACGATATCCTGTCATCCGTATCAAGGGGATCGACTCCCTTACTGGATCACGAGACCGACTTTACGGCGATCGAGGGAGAGCACAGCCTGGCCAGCATCGCAAACGTACTTTTGGTAGTCGCTCAGATCAGTAAATTGCAGCACGCCATCAAGCTGCGACGATCACAGTCACCAACAAGTCCTGCCCTGACAGAGGACGAAAACACTACTGGAACGCATATACAACAGAGGTTGCTAGCCATGGACTTTGTTGTCTGCAAGCAAGAAGATCAGCAGGAAAACCCGGACATCAAGATCACAGCTGAGGCATACCGCCACGCAGCTTTCATCTATCTATACCGGACATGGCTTGATATTGGCGCTCCGAATCCCATTAGTATGGATCACATTGACCAGTGTCTGGCACACTTGCAGCAAGTGGATGTTCGCTCGCCTTTGACCACCGCACACATATGGCCGCTTTTTACTGCTGGCTGTGAGGCTATCGACCAGACACAGCGACAGTTTGTTCGGAATCGATTCGAGGAATTGTATGCAGTCAAACGCTTTCCAAGCTTGAGAAGAGTCATGCGGGATATCGAGCATGTGTGGGTAGCAAAGGATGTGGAACAGCAAACGAGAGGACAGGATGGTATGGCAAAAGTGGACTGCATACAGGTTATCCTGAAAAACAGAGGACGGGAAGTCGACCTGGCTTGACAGACGAGGATTCAGTCTGCTGAATTCCAGGTTCAAGACGAATGAATAATGATTGTTCCCATGGTGGATTTGTCAAGACCAAGTACGACGCAGGACGTACGCTTTCGCATCCGGATGCTCGTGAAATCACATTCGACTTGCAATTCCGCTGTCCACACCGCGTTGATCGCGATATTTCCGCCCTCCTGATTTCAAAGCGCAACAATCCGAATATTCCAGAGTCAAGTATGTACGGCTCCTATGACACCGCCTGCGCAACCAAAAAAATGCGCAGCCAGCTCTAATGGAGCACTTGTGTTCCTTCTCCGCAGCGCTATATCGCAGCCGCCCAATAGGATAACTCGGGTCGCATCGATACAAGACGTAAAGATGCTGGTGAGATGGGTGGCTGAACTGTCTGATGGTGCGTTGAAGAAAACAGAAAGGTCGGCGACAAATTTGCGATGTTATTCGGAGGCTGCTTGGCACACTAGGCCAAATCAGTACTAGGGCCACGGAGGCCTTTCCACTCGCCGATTTGCGCTAGGAACAGCCCCTACTGTGCGTTATGTATCTGCCTTGCCACGCTCTATTAGCAGTCGGTCGTATTGGCCAGAGGAGTCTTAGCTCGCTTCTTGATACATGACAGTATCTTGATAAATTCCTTAGTGCTGAGTTGTGTAGCATTCGGCGGCTCCGGGACTTGTCCTGAATCATCGAAACAACTCACGATAGAAGTGTGCATGCAACGGCAACTCCGCACGAATTCGCACCATGCTCGAGCATATACTTAGTGACTGGTATTGCTCGGTTGGCCAGCGATTCCGAATTGGGAACGATGCATACTTGTACACCCGGATTACTCATATATAACACCCAGCAATTCGCATTACTAATTGGCACATGTCGTCCGGAAGCGCATTAACCGTGTCTCCGAATTGCAACCTCCATCAAGGGATCTGACTTTGGCATCTTGATAATTCATGTCTGTTGCCACTGTTTTGCTTGCACACACACACATGATCTGATCGCTTGTGCCCACCTGGAAATGGCGTGCCTCGCCAAGTTCGCTGCAGGTCCACGGAGCCGGTATCTCGCCGCCCCCAACTCGGCTGCCATTCCACATGGGAATCGCCATCGCCATAGCACTCGCCTTTAACAGTGATGACATAATTATTCCCTGACGGTACTTCTCTTTGTGCCCAATATATAAGATAAGGACGAGGTTCTGCTGATGACGACACACAATACGCAACGAGCTTCGTTCAACGCCATGGACCGCTCTACGAAACCGAGTTTTAACTTTGTCAATCTTCAGCATCCGGATGACCTTAAAAATGAGGAAACACAGCTTCGCATCCGTCGCCTTGCCATGACTGAGGTTGGCAGGGCAAGGAGGAAACCAAAAACCAAACGAGCGCGTCATGAAATCGTTCTTGAGCTCAGAAACCCATCTGAGAACCGCGTCAATATCGATCGCCTTGGCGGCGGCCAGCTTGATCCTTTTGGCCCCTACCCTGTTGAGCTTGACGATGCTGATCGAGCCCTCCTGGCCAATGGTAGGTGCATTTTCCCGAAATGGCAAGTCTTCCTCCTGACTGAAAGTAGTCTTGACTGCCGACAACAATAATCATCCCACCAATCTGCGAGGGTCTTGGTACCCCGTTGGACTCAACTACCTGACTGCTTTCTACAATATGCTCGCCAACTCTCAAAATTTTCTGTTTGAGAAGCAGCATGGATATTTTCCCTCTCGGGATGACACTATCGCGCTGAAACATCATCACAAGGCTCTTCGACACACCTCTGAGATAATGAAAGATCCAAAGAAGCATAACAGTGACGAGCTCATAGCTTCTGTAATTTCTTTCATGATTCATGAAGTATGCTCCTTCGAGTAGACGACCACAGACAGATGGCTGACATGCTGTAGGCTTTGCTTGGTAACTTTGGGAGCAACGAATGGCAAAAGCACGCCGATGCTTTAGCAAGAGTGGCGCAGCTCAGAGGTGGCTATAGCTCCATTACGACAGAATACTTGCGAATCACAGTAAGCTGGTAAGTGATTCAACTGAGATCCAATTCAATCAAGCTTTGCTGACTTTTGTGTAGGGCAGATCTTCTGGGCAACTTCTTCCAGGATCGGTGCCCTGTGGTTCCTATGCCGGAGCAATGGCGTTCAGACTCCAAGTCACCACCAAACTCACCACGTCCCTGCAGTCCCATATCTCTGGCATGGAAACAACAACTGCCCATGCAGTTAGATTGGATCACAATCTTTGACGATGTAGTTCAACTGATATCTCTCGATCGCATGTTCAACGAGAAACAATTTATGCTGGCTATCACGAGTGGCAGTTGGATGGAGCCTACCATCTATCGTCTACTGTCAATCCGGCCCTTGCACCAAGGCAACAATCGCGAACACGTCATGGAAGAGGTCTGCCGGCTTGGCACGTTACTTTTCCTAGCCCCGTTCTGGAGGACACTTGGACAATCGCCGGTACGAACTGCTGCTCTGTCTCGCAATCTGCAACTTGTCTTGTTGAAAAACATGATTGAATGGAACGAACTGAAGCCCTTACTTATCTGGACGCTCTACTTCGCCGCCATCGAAACCAAAGACTTGGCTGAGAGGAGTCAATTTGTATTGATGCTCGGCATTTTGATGAGCGGTATGCAGCTGCAAGAATGGGATGGACTCATGCAGATAGTCAAACGAGTCTTGTGGGTAGAGAAGGTATTTGCCGGTACCGACGACCTGATTCGAGATGAGGTCATGCAGATTGTAAATCACCACGCTGCAAATGCCCCTCCGCCTGACAATTTGCCTACTGGCGTTTTAGAGGGTTCCGCAGCGGAGGCGGAGGAGCACTAGCGCTAGATAGGAATACGCTCACCCCTGCCCATGCAGCTATGCCCCACTTTGGTGACCTCCCCCATAACCCGGAGCTGCTTCCTGCCTCAGCCTCAATAGCTTGACCTATCTCAGCAGGCAGCGATAGTAGTATTTCAAAAACGGCGGCTCAAAGTTCGTCCTTCAGCGCCGAGTTCGAACAATGCTCGCAGTGCACACGTAATCAATGTTGGGTACGCCTAATCGCTTTCTAGAACGCCCCCGCAGAAGCTTGGTAATAGTAAAGCTTACTCAGGGTTGTACCAAGAGAGCCTGTAGCAACAGAAGTAGACTACACGATGTCTAAGGGCAGAAAGAATATAAAAAGGTATAGTACGACAGTACCCTAGGCAACTCAGGAACATCGATCGTCCACCACTTCCACAACCTTGTTACGTTAGATCAATCTATCTCAACACCCATCTCATCCGCAGCTATGGAAAACCTTCCCACCGACCATTTTGTAAAAACTCAACAATTTGTCCCTGTCGTGCATCGGGATCTGTATCCTGCTATTGATCCCAAGCAAAGCTCGCTGTCTCAAAAAGGCAAAGTGGTCATCATTACTGGTGCCAGCCAAGGGTTGGGAGCTCGAGTACGTGCACGGCTACACCACTCTTCGTCTGCACTACTAAACGAGTTGATAGGGATTCGTACCATCATTTGCAGCTGCAGGCGCCAAAGCCATAGTTCTCGTAGCCCGCAGCGCAGACAAACTCGAACAAGTCGCACAGTCGGTTTCTACGTCTTACCCCGATGTTGAAACACTCACTTTCTCTACAGACATTGCGGACCCAAAGTCTGTTGCCGCGCTTTTTGAAAAGGTGAAAGAGAAATACGGTCATGCAGATGTTCTCGTCAACAACGCCGGACTTTTCAAGGCCATTGGGCCAGTCAAGGATGTCGATCAGATGATGTGGTGGGACGAGATGGTATGCACATCATCCCAGTCATCTTAAAAGCAATTGTTTAACTTTGTATGAATAGACTCTCAACACCCGCGGTACATTTCTGATGACCCAATTCTTCCTCAAGAGCCTCCCTTCTCCTTCCACTCCGGCTAGAATCGTCACTCTAACTACCGGCGCCGCATACGAGGTCTTCCCTAATCTCAGCGCTTATGGTATCTCCAAGTTAGCCGTCCTCGAGCTCATGACATATGTGGCGGTTGAGAACCCCAACGTCTTTGCTGTCGCTGTGCACCCCGGCATCGTACAAACCGACATGACAGCCGACATGTTCCGGAGGTTTGCGCTGGATACCCCTGAGCTTGTTGGTGGCGTAGGCGTCTGGCTTGCAGCCTGGGAGGGTGTGGATAGGAGTTTCCTTGGTGGCAGGTATGTCAGTGTGAACTGGGATGTGGACGAGTTGGTCAAGAGGAAGGAGGAGATTGAGAGAGACGGGTTGCTGAAGATGGACTTGAAGGGGCAGTTGGGGGCGGAGCAATTCGAGAAGTAGAGATAGATGTTACTTAAGGTATTGAATACGACGGAGCTTATTATTTGCTGCTTTGGCAGTCCAGTGCTATCAAGTTCACGTGAGGTTATTTATGCGTGGTCTCCATTTTTGACCCTTTTGCAATTAGACACTTATGATATTACCCACACCATCATCACCATAACGCACACAATGACTCTCCACTTACTGGCAACTACAATTTTGTCAATCACATAGTTCTTCACAATAGCGGCGTTGATACCGAGCTTGCGGCTTGACCTATATATGGAATGCGAAATGCGACCACTCCATACCAGGCAGTATAAATCTACATCCCCTAACCTGGACTCAATACACATCACACAGGTCTCCAGTACTTTGATCGTGGATGAATGGCCAATCCCAGGACGGCAAGTCGCAAGCTATCATATTCATTATGCACGCACAGTGTAGGGATTGTCACATAAAAACTTGCTATGGCACGATGGCACGATGACAATGGTCGATACGTCAAGATGCTAATCCATCTGCAAAAGAGTAAAAGTTGGAATGATTGGCCTTGGGCTTCCAAAATATCTTGCTAAACTCTGAGCCAGCAGGATATCTCTCGCAGTATCTGAGAGACATTGCTGTTCGTTCAAGCGAGAAGTATTGACTGTTCCAACACAATGTCTCTCGTTACGCCAACCTGTTGACCAACAATGTACCCTTAGTTTATGGATTACGCTATAATAAATAATAGAACTATTCCGGTCTTCTTTCTCCAAACAAAACAACCGCTTTTGGTCCTAGGTCCTTTTCGGCCAAGATGGATTCTCAAGGCCTCAATTTTCTTGACTATCTACCCATAGAGATCTCTTCTCAGATTTTGGAAGAGCTATTGGGTCTGCACAGAGCCGATGGGTCTATAATACAACTACGGTCATCATACATACCAAGTTATGCCTTCCGTCCGGACATTCAACCCCAGGTACTTCGCGTCAGCAAAACCATGCATTCCCTCGGGAAGAGCGTACTCGACCGTTCGAACAAGTGGATCGTTGTAGATATGGACTGTGCGTATCTTCTGACCATCTGGGCCTCTGCGTCCCTTGAAATGATCGTAATCGATCCCGAATCAGCTCAGGATCTACCGTCGGGAATGATGCATATTCGCGTAAAACCATATGTGAGTGCATCGGGAGCTTCACATGCCTGGAAGAACATTTTGCCCAGGGGCATAAACAACCGTCAAATTATCCTGTTCCCAGTCAGCCAACTCAACGAATTTGTTGCAGCTCTGAGGATAACCGAGCTTGCACATGTACTCCGCGTAATACGCGGTGATCTGTTCAGAAACAGGCTCACCAACAAGGAGTATCACCTCAAGCGCGGAGAACATGGTTTGAGCGTCCTCATTCATGTCAATGAGGGCTATCCTCGTTCCCTCGTCAACAGCTCTTTGGAGCAGTTTCGCAAGCTTCATGGCCCCCTCAACGAGATATCAATTGTTGGTTCTGTTGACGAACAACAAGCTCGGAGTATAGAGGCATCGATCCTCTTTCCGCGTGATTTAGCCAGTGAATCCACATTCTCCGAGGTCGTTATTCACATCATGGATCTGATAGCCATGGCTGAAGCCAAGATCCAAGAGGGAGCGACCGCTTGCGCGGCGAAGCTGTATGAGCAAACTCGTGCAATGGTCATCAACACGCACAACAACGACAAAACTCCATGGGGCGGCTGGATCAAGGATACGACCGCTATGAATATGAAATTCGAAGCGGTTGTCCTGTGCGCCAGTGCCACAAATTTCATGGTCCGCCGTTTAATAAGCCGTACTAACTGGCTTTTTCCAAGGGCAGACCAAGCGATTGCTCGGCATTTGCCTCCTGACGTTCGGGGAATTCTTCAACAAGCCGGCCTACGGCCACACCTACCAGCATACTTGTACTTGCTGAACGGACTACACTGTGTCCTATCAGCGAAGGTGAGCACTTCCCGAAAGACAGACCTCAATGTCGTTTTTCACGGGTTGGACCTCATCGTGGCGAGCCAGGTGTTTGCACACCAGATACCATACCACGAAGCAATCTTGTTCCGAGCTGCTTATAAGATGGATGACTACATTCGGCGTGTAGGGCCAGACAATCGACATAAGCCTCAGATTGAAGCTTACATAGCGGTTTTTTCTAAGTGGTTCAGCGAGAATCTCAAGCCTGTCAAGTGGCGAATTCATGAGAGTCACGTTCCCCAGAGACTACGGAATAAAGGCGCACTGAGCAAGATGCAGAAGGAGGCGCTTCTGACGCAGGACGAGCTGGAGAATTATCTCATCGTGGACACCATGGTCGTCCAAGGGGGAGCAGAGGGAGAGTTTTACCTTCTCTGATGTATCATGCTTGACGCTCAAATTGACTGATTGATTATGAGGAGGCCGATGTGGGAAGGATGGAAGGATAGAAGATGGGCAACAGCTAGGAATATTCCACGAACAGAAAGTATTGTTGCACGATCAGGAACTCAGAGGGTCAAGTCGTGTTTGGCATAATCCTCCTTTTCCATGTGTTTGGTCACAAGATCATAATATGAGTGATATTCTTCTAAGCCAAGCCCCGAGATTGCAGCAGATTGGTGAATAGAAAAGTTTGGTTACAGCAGTCGCCCGCCGTTGTTGTGGTGCTCATGGCGGGAACTAGTGTTTCAAGCCCGCCACCCAAACAGCATGACAGTTTCATATCTTGGCCCCTCGCACTTACATTCCCCACGCCTCGAAGAATGGAAGAAGGGTCAAGTTCCAACCTGCTGGATTTCCTGTGTGATCTGCGTATCGTAATGTTCCTTTCCAGTAAAGGCGCCTGAGCGGTATGGCTTACGCTCGCTCATGCACAGGTTTCTGCAGGCCGCATGAGGTTACTGCGCCGTATCTTTCAGGCCGTCGCAGCCGAACGGATTGTTTTGTGTTTGTCTTGATTGTCTCGATGTCTGGTCTTGGCCGCTATTCCGCGCCCGAAAGCGAGCCTGCGAACGGGTGTTGCGGCGCATCCAGCAATGCATCGTGAGTCGCTGCCGAGGCAGCATCAGTCCTTGCTTTGGCGTATAAGAAGTGCCTTGGGTCGCCTGGGGATTTGCCTCATCAGCATCTTCAACTA
>JAODYC010000147.1:0-12794 GCA_026262405.1 Curvularia hawaiiensis | reverse complement strand
AAAATGAAGTTCACCACCACTGCCGTTGTTCTCGCTCTCTCTGCCCTTGCGGCTGCTATGCCTCAGGGCGCCAACGCCAACCGCCCTGTTCCCAACGGCGCTTGCTGTGTCGCCAACACAAGCTTGAAGCAGGACGTTTGCAACGTCAATGGCCAAAGCGGTCGCTGCGTTCCCGACAGCATCAACAACTGTAAGTCTAACAAAACTCAAAGGAATTGAAAATGAAAGACGAAACTAATCAATGCGATATAGGTGGCGCACAATTGACCTGCATTGAGGACAGCCGACTGGACTGCGACCCCAACACTCTTGAGCGGGGCCGTCCTCTCTGCCGCCGCAGGCAGGGAGCTTAAACGATTTTCCTACGCATAACTCGAATTTTACTCTAGTGCTTGGGGAATCGCGATGGGATGGGGAATTAGCAATGAAAAAGGCGCATATATGTTTAACATCTAAAGATCAGTCCGAATTGACATAGGAGAAAAGAAAGAGGGTTGTTGGAGAGAGCTGTAGTATACCAAGTCCAGACTGTGGGGTAGCCTGCATTGGATGGCAATGAAGATGCTGTTTCGATTCATTATTGATGTTTTGTTTGTATCGTGAAGCATAATCTATATGTCACTTCTTCGCTTGCCGAGTTTCCTGAGCGCAGCTAGGAGGATAGAATCGCGTGCTACGCTGAATCTGCTCTCGATGGAAGCAATGTGGCAGCCCAAAATCTTGGTTATGGTAGTGTTCGTCTGAACAGCTCGTTGCGAAACATTCTCTTGAGGTACCCCAGATTTATGCGGAACATAGAGAAGATCATATAGCGACGCCGCAAAAACATAAGAGATCTTGTTTCTCGGAATTAGTATTGCTGAAGAGAAACAAAATGACGCCATCGGGATGGGGCTATGATGTTCGACCACATTCATCCATGCTTCATAGTGTGAATGAATTGACTCACAGTTCGAAATATTTCACTCTACACATGGCTCATTGATTTTTTTGAGGGGTCTAGTACACCAAGAGCTATTCGTGTCGTTTATTTGAGTCTTGATTTGATACCTGATGGGTCTAATGAACAGTTTGCTCGACTGTGACTCGCGCAATATTCTTTGTGAGCTCTTCTTGGCTACTATGCAGATCGTCCCCGCATAGATCTAAATCATTGTGCTTTGGCCGCGTCGAGGATTTGGCGATGCTCCTCAACTTCACGTCGTTGCTCCCATGTTTAACATAGCCTTGGGTATTATATGATGGTTCCGGCGTGCCTAAGCGCCGGTGGATCAGGCTTGCGAAAGCAGGAGAACACCCAATGATGACCGCTTCATTTCCCGTTAGTGATACACATTGTAAACCTAGCCAAGTTTGTCGAGCGATGACGTACCCATAGCGCACTCTACAACAGTCCATAATATCAACCATTTAGGTTCTGGCACGGTAGCTCTTCCGCGATCATCAACACCCAGGCGTATGACACGAAGTGTAGCAAAGGCTATGCATACGAAACCACTGCCAAAGAGGATGAAAATTCCAATCTTTTGCTTCCTAGGCATCTGCAGGTTCCATGTAAGATGCAAGGGAAGGAACATGACTAACGATGTTAGCAGAGTGATCCATGGCTGTATTCAGAATCTGGACGTACTCGCGAGGTCAGTAACCACATCAACCGAGTATGCAAAGTAAAGGCTGAAGATGATCCTTTGTTGTTCATTTGGTGTGCCTCCGCATTTTCCTTTTGAGAACTTCTCGTTGAGATTATCGCATGTAAAGACACTGGTGAACGCACTGCCAATCCATGACTGTAGCCACATCAGCATCAACTGCAGCAACAGAGAAGTGCCGGGATGGATACTCACCACGGCGCAAAACGCCACTATGCCCCACCATATGTTATTGTAGATGATAGGTAGACCAGCCAAAAGTTTTCGGTAAAGTGTCAATAGAGACATCTTCACACAAAAAAGGAGTATATAGAACAGCATCTGTGCAGATGTGATCAATTGGAGCATAGTCGCGGCATCATCCATTATTGTGGCATACGGACCGGTCAGACCACTAAGGACGTCGAAGACTCGGAACATGGGAGGGATGGTGAGGATGTAGCAAGTCCACATGGAGATAAAAATAGCGAAGGCAAGATATATAAAAAAGTCTGGCAGCTCAAAAGGTCTGCGTTTAGCGATTTGGAGGACCACGCGCAACAGGATGAACAAGGAAGTCAGGACGAGCATCGCTGCGTTTGCACGCACTAGCTCGTCCCTGGTGACGAGATTTTTATGCGGCGCAGACATTGCGGATGGCCTCAGAGTTGGCAGTTCGACATCTCATACTTAGTATCGGGGTTCTTGAGCAGGCGGCGTGTTTATTGGGGTGTTGGGCTGCGCATCTTGAAACTTGGGTTATGAAACCTGGCGTACCCAAGCTGGCATGCAAGCCAAAAGGATGGAACCTTTCCGGAAGATCTGGGAAAGCTGCCATCATATGAGGATCTTATTGAAGTCAAGCGCTGTCCTCCGCTCGTATCCTCTAGACAGCCTAGGCCCATGTGGAATCCAGAACCGATTGTTCCTTGTGCATTTCCTGAAGGGGTTTAGAGCGGGATATGAATGCATGAGTAGGATTCTCGTCGAGGAGGGAGATTGCTATGGCGGTTATTATATGACACGGACATCGGTTAAGCACTAGGTTGTGCCGCTTTTACCTGCTCCGCGTCCTCCCTCGCACCGCTGTCTCTGTAGCCCAGTAGAATGAACAAAACTCCAGGTTTTTGTTCCTCATATGAAACATGTTATCGATCTGAGTTCCCAATCAACTAAATAAGATAGGAGCATGTCCTTGAAATTAGTTTACGGAGAGTTATGAGTACTATAGAACCCAAGACCATCGCAAGAGCACCTTGCTAAACCCTCCCGTTTTCGAATTCACATGAACTAACGCATGCGACAAGGAATTGATCGCGGGAAGACACGCCTGATCGGGCAGCCGGATTCTCGTTGACCACGCCGCTGGGTCGCAGTCAGACATGTCATTGGACAGGCAGCCAAGAGCGGCTCAAAGATGATGCTGACGTGCTAAGCGAGGCAGGATGCCATGGATGTAGATGGCGGCCCGACGTTGTATGGTGGTTGCGTCGAGGGAATGCTTGGCATTCGGGGTCTCTTTGCAGCCGACGATGCGGCCCTTGGCTTGTTCATCTCCAGTTCCGCTGTGCCCCCGATTCCATCTCTTGACTGTCCCCTGAGATTGAAAGGTGCAATCCCCTGTGTCAAAATTGGGACGAAGCTAGACACACAGGAGCACATGCAACGGCGCGGCACGGTTGACGCTACGATGGATTCCCTACTATGCAGCACTAACTTACCTGGGTGCGACCAAGGCCGACACTCCGCCACCGCCGTTGAACATCTTGAACCTCCCCTCCGACTAACCTGGTAATTGTTTGCCCCATGTCTAAAGCACAAGAACACAACCGAGATGAGCCCCGCATGTAGTCCAGTCGTCTTCCGCGGAACTATTCCCAACTTTAGCAACCAGGAATAAATTAAGGCCTTACTGCGCGACATGGATCCGGGCATCTTGGAACTGCCTGTCTTCTTTCAAACCTCCCACCGAGTCCAACATGAAGGCCTTTTTTCAGCTAAGCACCCTTATTGCTGTTGTCTCGGCACAGACAGGTATCTTTGAGCCGGAAGACTTCAATGTCACCCAAGCATTGATATCCAATGGTGTCAATGTGACTGCCATCCCTGAGCTGGCTGCCTTAACAGGACGATCATCCCTCAGCGGATGCCCCACTGCTGTAAGTTTTCGATAGCAGATTGTTTTATACCTCGAATTTGCTAACCAACTGCAAGTGCTCGTCATTGAGGCTCCTGTACGGTAGCGATAAGCTTCTATCCGAAAATTCGACTACATATGATGCCTTTACTGGCGCCTACTGGAGCATCCAGCAAGGTTCAGTCAACCCAAAATGTATATTCAAGCCATCGAACACAATCGAGGTGTCCTCGTTGGTATTGATTTCTCGTTTGACCCAATGTCCGTTTGCTGTGAAAGGCGGTGGCCATGCCGCTTTTGCTGGAGCATCCAGTATCGAGGGAGGCATTACTGTCTCCATGGAGCGCTTCAATCAAGTATCTGTTACGAATGACAAGAAACATGCCAATATCGGCGCTGGAACGAGGTGGATTGATGTTTACAAGAAGATCGAGCAGTCTGGCGTCAGTGTCGTTGGAGGCAGGGTAGGTTACTTGTCCAAAAACTAAAGAAGCCCGTAATGACAACCAACTAGATGGCTCCAGTCGGTGTGCCAGGCCTTGTACTCGGTGGCGGTATTTCGTTCTTTTCTAACAAGCAAGGCTGGGCCTGCGACAATGTTGCTAGTTACGAGATTGTCACAGCGTCTGGCGTCGTTGTGTCTGCGAGCCCCACCGAGTTTTCTGACTTATACTGGGCTCTACGCGGTGGTGGTAATAACTTCGGCATTGTCACCAACTTCAAGCTTCATGCTTTCAAACAAGGCAAGATGTGGGGCGGTCAGCGCATTTTTACCGAGAACAATTTCAAGGCTGTCCTCGATGCTGTTTTCAATTTTGCTACCGTAGGGTCTTCGAAGGATACCGATGCTGCTGAAATTGTATCTTTTGGCAATCTTCCTGGTGTTGGCAAGATTGCTATCGTACAGACTCACTACGCTCAAGCAGTAGCCAACGCCTCAGTCTTTGCTGATTTCAGCGCGCTTACGCCCATTATGGATAACACCGATATTGGCTACCACAGCGATATGACTATCAAATTGAACGGTGGTTCACCTAACGATACGCTTGGCTCCTTACAAACTCAGTGGGATGCTACTTTCAAGGTCGACCGCGAGCTTTTTACTTTCCTGGTCGATACATTTTACTCACTCATCTCCGATATTCAAAGTGTCCCGAGCGCATTCCCAACTATCTCAATCCAACCCATCACCGAGGGTCAGTTGCAGGGTATGCAAAAGAATGGTGGAAACGCGCTGGGTCTCTCACCCGCAAAGGGCCCGATATTCATCATGAACATGAGCTCATCTTTCGCTAACGCGGAAGGCGAAGCTACCATCTTCAAGTTCTTTTCGACCATTATTAAGAAGGTCAAAGCTGAGGCAAAGAGAAGAGGTGTAGACAACGATTACATCTATATGAACTACGCTTCTCAGTTCATGGATCCAATCGCTACTTACGGAGCAGACAATGTTGCGAAGCTTGTCTCTGTAAGCAAAAAGTACGATCCAACCCAAGTGTTCCAGAACTTGCACCCGGGCCACTTCAAATTAGCTAAGGGACCGCCAAATCCCAACATGCCATGAGCAGGCGCATAACATGACGATGTTCGGAATCGCAATAGAATCTATAGACAAATGTAATTCATGTATCCATCTTCGCTGCCATCTCAAAAAAGCTTTTAGTTAGCTGCTTCTGCAAAATGCTTTATCAAGCTCTGATGACGCACCTTAGTTACCACCCCACCACACCTAACCGCAGAAGATGGAAGTACTTTCTGGAAAAACTGCAGTATGATCTACCATTCTGTAGCTCATATCTCGTCTGGCCTGAGTTCATGCGCGGCCAATGAGCAATAGTTTCCCACAACGTTCGGGTAAGTCTAACGCCCGAGCTAGTCACGTGATCTGTACTATTCACAAACCCCTCGACAATACATGTACGACAACAGCGGCGAGTAAAACTTATGTGGCAAGAAATCATACTGGCTTAAACATATCATTTTTCTGTTCAAACTTTTCATTCCAAAGGGAAAAAGTTCAAAAGCGTTTTGAGAACTTTCGATCGCAAACCTCGGGTTTTACTACTTCCCGAAAACCATCCAAATAGTCAGGCAACCTTTTCGGATCAAACTGCACACCGAAACCATTCAGATATAAGAAACCAAAAATTCTCTGGTCTCGAATATGCATACTGATAGCTGCTGTATTTCACTTCATATCATATCGTAAAATGAAACGCGCGAACGACAGTCCAGACGCCACAATGGAAAGAAGGACTCCTTCCCCAAACTCTGCGTCACACCCCGAGCTAGAGAAGCCCGCAATACCTCAAGCTTCACATTCAAATGATCACACAGATACTGAAGAGAACTTCCAACCCAAATCACTCAAGTTTTGGCTCATCATCGTCTCGATATACATGTGCTTCTTTCTCGTTGCGCTTGACCGAATGATCATCGGTATGTATCCCCAACTCCTGATCACGACTATATATTGACACAATGTAGCTACCGCTATACCGGCAATCACAAATACTTTTGACTCGATTTCAGACATCGGGTGGTATGGCAGTGCATACATGCTTACATGCGCCATCTTCAATCCGTTCTTCGGCAAGCTGTACCAACTATACGACACAAAGTGGACATTTCTGATGTCGATCATCGTTTTCGAGGTCGGAAGCGTAGTTTGTGGGGCTGCACCCTCATCTACAGCACGTAAGGAAGACTGACTATGCTTTACTGTAGTATATTGACTGACCGAACTCTTAGTGATTATTGGAAGAGCTATCGCTGGTGCTGGCTCAGCTGGTATCAGTAATGGTGCCATCATGGTTACTGTCTCGCTTGTACCACTTCGAAAGCGGCCCATCTTCACTGGACTGTTTGGCCTTGCCTTTGGTGTATCGTCTGTTCTTGGTCCCTTTCTTGGTGGTACCTTTACCGATTCCAAGTATGTTTCACTCTGAAGCTTCATGTTAACCGTATGCTAATTTCTCAACAGAACCCTTGGATGGCGTTGGTGCTTTTACATCAACCTGCCTATTGGCGCTTTCACCTTTGCTGCCGCTCTATTCTTCCTTCGTATCGAAGCTCCACAAAAGACCACCCTGTCTATCTTCGCCCAAATCAAGCGCCTCGATCCTATCGGTCTCTTGTTCTTCACACCTTCAATGATATGCCTTATCCTCGCGCTCCAGTGGGGAGGAACCACATACTCGTGGTCGGCACCGAAGATCATCGGCCTTTTCGTTACTTTCGCCGTAACGTTTGTAGCGTTCCTGGTTGTGGAGTTCAAAATGCCCGAAACCGCAATGGCGCCTCGTCGTGTCATATGCAACCGATCCATGGCTGGCGCCATGTTTTTCGCCTTCATCATATCTGGCAGTATGATGAACGTAGTTTACTACATCTCAATCTGGTTCCAAGCAGCGCAGGGCCAATCGGCCATGCAAGGTGGTGTGCGCACGATCCCACTTGTTGTATCCCTTGTGTTGACTGGCATCGTCAATGGAGCTATTACTCAAAAAATCGGATACTACAACCCATCCATGTATATGACCCCTGTTCTAACATCCGTCGCCGCCGGTCTCCTCTCCACGCTTACACCTCACTCCGGCTCCAACGAATGGATTGGTTACCAGGTCCTCTACGGCGTGGGACTTGGATTTGGCCTACAGTCAACCAATTTAGTCGCGCAGACCGTATTACCACGGAAAGATGTTTCATTGGGCATAGCAAACATCATCTTCGTGCAGCAACAAGGTGGTGCTATTTTTGTTGCCGTCGGCCAGAATCTCTTCTCCCAACAGCTTGTCAAACAGCTTTCAGGTATTGCTGATCTTGATACCCAAGCTGTCATCAACACCGGGGCAACGGACCTACGCAACATTGTACCAACCAACGAAATTGATACGGTGGTCAATGCTTACAGCTATTCTCTGACTCGAGTGTTTGTCTTGTCAGCAGCGCTCAGCGCTTGTGTGATCGTTGGCACGCTCATGGTGGAGTGGAGGAGTATCAAAAAAGGCACTGGACCATCCGCCAAAGAAAATAAGGATGTCGAGAAGGTGGCGGATGTTCGAAAGTTATGAGAGATGAATGTAGCATTAGGGGCACCTATTTATCAGGCACAATGTTTCACTAGCATTTGTAAAGATATTCGTTGTTTGGGTATTGCGGGAAGATGTACGAAATGCTTTTTCATACTCTTAGGTCAGGTTCGTGCAGTTAAGTTAGATTAGGTAAGATACCAAAAGATGAACATATATTAATCCGCGGGATGCCGATATGCAATCAAGACTCAATTGAGGAAAGCTGAACGTGGCTCGGCCTACCTCCCATATTGATGTGAAATACAAATCAGAAGGAATGAGTGTTAGCTGTGTTGGTAAAGGAGCGAGGTCGGAGACGAATTACTCCTCTTCAGCCGCGCGTAGCCAGCCTCGGATGGTTCGGCTATCGTAGTCAAGGTAGCCCGGGCTTTCAATAAAGTCAGTAGTGGCTGGTGGCTGGGCGAATAGGCGAGCCCCTGAAACAAGAGTCGGAACACATCCGGCTAAACCTCGGGCAACACCATCTGCTGCTTGCTAGCGACGCAAGGCGTGCAAAACGTGTTCACGGTCTGGATTTATTGAATGTAGGGATAGAACATATATGCACAAGAACCAAATCCATGCAAACTTTTCTTATCGTTGGAGTTATGTTGCAACCCAAGGCGCTGAGCCATCCGCGATTTGAATAGCCCTCGTCTAGGAAGGCCATGGATGCGAGTGATGTCTTAAAAAGTTTGTCCATAATCAGAAACCAAGGGACGCCCTTTTCAAGTACGACAAGGAACTTCCTCTCGAATTTCTGCTTCCTTGTAAACATACTATGCCTTTGGCCTATTCTTAATGATAAATACCAGTCACGTGTTTCTGCAGCTTTTCACTGCATATGTTTTTTACAACGATAGTGTCATTACTCCAGGCTGATCGAAGCTGTTTCAAATGTAATTCTAAATAGAAATAATATGAAATGCATCAAGAAATCAAGATGGTATCTTTGGATGTGAGCAGACAACTGTAGGCCACTAGATTAATAACCATACTTTATCTAACTGACTACACCAAACAATATTCAATATGCCTAGAACAAGTCAGATTTCCCAAAAGCGCAGAATTCCTTCACGTTCAGACTTTTATTCAGCATCGGAACAATAGCAGAAATCATGTTAGGTGCTATTATATATAATTATATCCTTTTGCCCCAAGAAAAATCTAATTTTATCAAGATTTGTCTTGTTGATCAAAGAAACGCGTGAAGCACAACACCTCTATAAAGGTATCGAAATGATCGTTCTCTATGACTATTGAGAGCTGGGAAGAACATAGAAATATGTATAGGCCTTGTGACTTTCAATACATGAGTGATTTAATTTTGTAAGAATACAGATGTATTTTTATTTGCATCTAAGGTCGTCGTGAAAAAAAAAATTGCTGGAAAACCGTACCTTGGTAAACAGCTAAATCAGATAATCAGGAGATCAATATTCTGAAGAACTAGTGAGAAGAAAGAATATCAGCGAATTCTCAACCAAATCTTTGGCATTGTAGTGTTGCGAATGATGATCTCATTCCTTTTGTATCTACAGCCTGTTCGCAAACTATATATCGTCCACATGGATTGTTAGACGAATTGTATATCAATGATTCAACAAGTATCAAAAAGATAGTTCTTGTTCTGCACAGTGTAGGTGGATGCGGGGTTAGTTACCTCCACATGAATAATTATGTGAAGATCTCAACCAGATTTTTCAACGAATGTTCGTTATAAAAGTCGCGAAACATTCATCTTAAGAGTACTCCATTTCAAACCGCCTCAGGCGAGAACACAAAAGTTTAATGTTTTAAAAATCCCGAGGAATTCAACGTATATATAAGCAATTCGTTTGGTAGAACATATATCGTATTGACTAGTCCCATGACCTGTCCGTATATGCGAAAAAGAAAACATTGACGAGACCCATGTGTAAGAATTGTTCTTGTCGCACACACGTATTGGGGGAGATTTTTCATTTTTTTCGTTGTTTGCGCATGAGTAACGTCGCCGTTGAAAAAAAAGCAATATAGCGCGTCAACCGTTACTTGCAGCAGAGAAATAGTGCCGTGCGGTAAAAAGTAAAATACACACCACCACGTTCCTGGGTAATACCAATCAAGCCCCCTGACACTCCTTGTATAGCATCAAACTTGCAAACCCAGTATCGCTGTGTGGTGAAGTCATGGATTATCAAGAAGCAGATGTAGCCAAGAGTGATCACGACGATCCCAATTGGAAGATCCTAGCTTATTTTTATTTAGATTTGAGTTGCTCAATACCCTACAAGCAACGACTAGGCACCACTGATGATAAGACGGACACAAAGACCCGAAGGCATGAGCGGCGCTGAATTCTTCAGAGACAAAACTATAATTCACTCTATGCGAAAAGAAGGTTCTGTCAGGATCAGAAAGGGGTCAAAGGAACGATCTGGATCAGAATCCATGTTGACGGACCCTTAGCGTCACGAAACTCTGTAAAGACGCAGGCTGCCGAGGACCTGGTTAGCGTTCTGCAAGTAGTGTGTGTATGGATTACATGAAAGATCAGCCGGGAACATGTGATATTTCGATCAACGGACGAATAGTGGTAGACGATGTGGCTAGCGCAACCTACTTTTCGCATCCAGCCAACCTTCTCGTCTTTCTACATGTCAAGCTTCTATTACTCCTGAAATGCGGCACTGAAAGTAATGTTGGAATCGGTCGACGAATGCATAGCGGTGAGGGCTTTCGCACAGGTGGGACTTGTGTCACATCTTTAGCGCCACGCGACGCTTCTCTAGTCAGGCACCATCACTGAACTTTGGTGTTCCTTTACGGCGACTAGAACTTTGCGCGGGCAAGCGCAAACGAGAGTTCGCTAGAGGCTGACACATAGTAAGGACTTGGCATAGACGAAGCTGGCCGGTCAGCGGACATACCGCGCATGGATGGAGGCTATTGACGGTCGAAACGATAGTTCGTAAGCTGACGAGGTTGCAGGCGCAGAGTTGCATTGAGAGAGTTGGCCAGATTTTGCGAGAGTTGATCTTTCATGGGTGAGATTTCTATTCGGGCATCAATTGCTGCTGATGAAACTGGGCAGGTCCCTAGACAGCTGTAAACTGTGACCTAGGCATAGAGATGGTAGCATGTGCCCTGAACGAGCAGTCAGGCCACCTGCGAAAAGGTATTTTTGACTTCTATATTCGTCCGCACATCCTGTGTGATCCGGAGCTTGCACCTGTGGGTCATGTGCAGGGAAGTTTCACCATGCGGTTGTGGCCATAGTGCTGAGCTCGCGCACGTCACTACGAGTGGTGACGATAGAGTGCTATTCTCACTGATTTAGCCGTCGCTGCGGTGCCCTTCCCGGTCATTGTAGATCCGGCTCAAGGAGCAGCATAATTCACAGACCATAAGTTTCGAGGTAGATAGCTGCATTGACGCCACGGACGTGTCTAGGGTTTTGGTTATAGGCCATGGCGTTAAAGGAGTGAGCTTAACGATGGGTAGCCATGCGACAGGGCGCAACTAGGCATGGTAGCTTGGAGCGTGGCCCTTGAAACAATAGTGGACAATCACTGAACGGGCATCTTGTTACAAACAAACGGAGACTAACGAGCGGGCGTGAAGACCAGAAGGGTGGGAAGAAACGACGATGCGAACTTTGAGTTTCGCAAGGTTACCGTACGCGGTTAGCCCAACGCGCGGACGCCCTCGGCTCCACAACGCACAGAGCTTCACCCTTTCCTCTCTGTTCGACATCACCTCAGGCACGGTTGCCTCCACGGCACTTTTCTCATCGCCATTTCGAGTTCTGTGCGCGATCCGGGTGGATACCTTCGAGCACATCCGGTTAAAAATATCTCTTTTGAGACGCAGGCAGCTATGGCACCCACGCCTCGGGCAGCCACAGCAATCCGAAAGGAGGCGACCAAGAGTCGCGTCAATCCAAGTTTATCGACGCCCGCTGTCAGCCAACTCCCATGACGAGCAGAAGGTTCTGAGATATGACATGTACACGCAATACCTGGTGGTCATCAACTCCAAGTCCACCTTGCGGGAAGCCGGAGACACCCGCAGGCTCAATAGTCAGCATGGCCGATCCTAATCGTTTGCATACAACACGAATCATCAAGTGACAAATAGAGCATGACTAACATCGATCACGAATTTTGCTCGCGTGAAGCATAGGCCTTTACATGGATCGACGACCTGCAGTGGGAAGAAACCCGCATCATTCCCCTGCACCACATCTGGACCGTCTCCCGCAGGCCAGTACGTCGATCCCGCAGAGAGCGACAGTGCACCATCCGGAAAGCGTATACCCATGTGCTTGAAACGGCCATAGTCTAGACCCCCTGGAGCGCTAACACTCTTTTAGTACTCTTCGTTGAAAATAGTAGCTCCATCATGGTGCGAGCTTGTTTCGAAACATGGCCAGAATAGCGGTAGTGCCAGCCCGACGCCACGACCATGATCGACAACGACACAGCTATCCTGGGGGCATCTTTGAGTATAAGATGGACTGTCCGGACCCCGAAAAAAGAATCATCCACAACATTCCATACTTTCGCTTTCCACTTCCAGCAATCTCCTACAGTCTTTCGTTTGTGCAGAGCACTCACTTTCGCTATACTAAATTCTCAAGCAATACGCTATCTACTATCTTTCTCTATTAAAATCCCGATCATTCAAAATCAGCAAACATGAAGTACCACGCTGCTCAGATTTTGGCTCTTGCCAGCATCGTCACCGCCCTTCCTCACCCTCAGAAGTATGGCAGCTATGGCGGCTCCGGCGTCCAGCCTTCTGTCCCCCTCTCGACTGCTCCTGCCAGCACCGGCCCTACCTACGCCAACACACCTGGCTCAGGATCTAGCTCTGGCTCTCCTCCCTCTGGCTCTGGCTCTAACTACGGTGCTCCTTCCACCCCTAGCTCTGGGGGCTCCGCTCCCCCAGCTGGAGGTGCCAACGGCGGTG
>JAODYC010000146.1:58541-69399 GCA_026262405.1 Curvularia hawaiiensis | reverse complement strand
GATGACGACGACGATGATGCCGAAGTCGAATCAGGCGATGAGGACGGTGACAAGAGTGAGGATAGTGCAGGGGAAGACTCAGAGTAACCTTCGCCTCGGCGGGAGCATCCGTCCGCCTTTCCAGCTTTTAATATCTATAGCCCGACTAGTTCTTAGCGCATTGCATACTTGATACCCATAAAAAGTTTTCGGAATCATTCTATTCAGCAATCGAAGCTGTGTCTTTGCATGAGTGCCCACACAGGCATCATTGATAGCTTTGTCCAGCATCACTCAGGTAAGAATATCATTTCAGCATCAGCGAAACAGATCACATTTGTGCAGTCTGACTGCTCGTAAGAGACTCATATACAAGAAGAGAGGCTGAGCAGCCAAAAAGATTACATATTTCTACACTTTAGACTCATCTTCCCGGCGTCCCATCGCGTTTGGATCGACATTCTCGGCTTCTTCATACGTCACACCCTCTTCGTCCTTGATCTTTGTAATGGTGGTAACAACCTTGGCTGCAAAAGTGTCGCAGCTGACATTCATAGCCGTCCTGAAGCGGTCCAGGAACCAATCAATGGCAATGACGACAGCGTACATTCCAGTAATTGGCACGTCAACACTGGTTGCAATCATAACAACAAGAACCAAACTTGAACTCGGAATGGGCGTCGTTCCAATCGAAGCGAGGGTCGAGAGCAGGATGATGATAATGTAATCTGCAGCGTTCAGGGTGATGCCCTGGGTAGCGGCCAGGAATACAACGACGATTGGAAAGTAAATCGCAGTACCATCCATGTTGATCAAGCAACCAAGTGGAACAGCGAATTTGGCCACTATAAGACTTAGTGAGCGAAGTCTACCGAACAAAGAAGGGGTCAAACTCACCTGTGACAGGAATACCCTGTTTCAGCACACAACGCATAGTGACGGGCAGGGTGGCCGCGCTTGACGCGGTACCCCAGGCGGTAATCCACGCGGGGCTCATCTTGAACCAGTATGTGTATGGGTTGCTCCTGGTAATGACGAAGAAGATGAGAGGAATCAAGATAAACAGATGAATGAACATGCCGCATAAAGTTCCTCCGATGAGAATACCCAGGTTGGCGCCAATCTCGGCAATGTCGAGACGGAAGAGATTGGGCATGATGAGGAAGAAGACACCTATCGGCGCAAAGTAGATCAAGACAGTAATGACTCGAAGGACGATGGCCTCAACTTCCTCGACCGCTCGGTAGATGGCGCCGCCCGGCTTGATGACGTATCCGAGGACGATGGCTGTGATTAGCACCGAGAGGAGCGCGTCGGTAGCCAAAGCGTTGACAATATTGTTGGGAACGAGAGAGTAAAACATGTCGACAACAACATCGTGGATCGCGGTATCCTTCCTCTCGTCGATGAGCTCCTGGTCATCCTCAGACACCTCCAATGTGCTGCCGGATACAACGTTGAAAATTTTGCTCCATACTAGACCGACTAGCAGAGCGGAATGTGCAACGGCAAGGATGGTAGTAACGACGTAGTATCCGACAGTCCAGCGAGCAAGTTTACCGGCCGCACCGCCTCCTTGGGTCATGTTCCGCAGGCGCTGGACAGCCATGATCATGGCAGTTACAATCATGGGAAGCACTGTCTTTGTTAGCTCATCGGATGATATCAAATCGACGCAGTGTCACATACCGACTGCCCTCAAGGCGCGCAACCAAAGGTTTCCCGGGATCGCCAGAAGAGCGATTGCAGCTTCAGGTACTTCGTCGACGGTGGTAGTGACAGCAAGACCAATGGCAATAGCCAAGAGGGCGGCAATTATGATCTGCCATACCGATCCAGGCGTCTTGACCTTCTGCCAAAATGTCTTCTTCTCCTCCACAGCTACAGTAGGCGTCGGCATGACATCTTCTGAGGGCGAACTGTTGCTGCTTGTGGCACGCTCGATCTCGCCCGTTTTGGTGTCGAGATCTCCCATGGCAGGCGATGAATAGGAGGAAGCTGAAGAATCAACAAGTCTTCTTTTCCGAGCAAGTGGTAAAAAGCAACAGTTACACGGGAGCTTGCGTCGCTCGCGTGCTACATGGATATCTTATACTACAACCATCTCCACCCCCTCGGCTACTCCGCACATCGTCTCGTGGCAAGGCAACCAAGAGATAACAATTCAGCTCCCAATACTTCATAGTGCTCCCGTGCTCTCGCTCCGCCTCCGCCCGTGGGCGTCCTTGACCAATCCCAAAAAGCGCCCTATCTCTCCCTTTGATCGCTGATTCGCTCCGCCTAGACCCAAGTCTCGGACATGACTGCAAGTCTAGTACTAAAACTCGTTCTTTCCAATGCCCACACAAGAAGAGCTAGGTCTTGGTTTCGTTGGCGAAGGTTGGCAATTACGGCATGCTGGGAAGTTGACAAGCAAATGGACGTGCCGACTCCCGACTGGGCCAGCTAGGGTCGGTTAGACGGCGCCTTGTGCCAAGGGCTTGTATCGTTGGCTCGGCTTGGTTGATTCATTGTAATTGGATTGCGCGGGTGGCGGAGAAGACTGCAGAGTAAGACAAAGTGAGATGCCATGGAGGAGCGCAGTGTATTGGTCTTGTATCGATGGGTAGGATTCACAGTGTGTGGCTGCCAAGAAAATGGTAGAATGAGAATGCCAAGAGGATCCCAGCACGTTGCCATCGAGTAAATACTACGTAGTACTATGGCATATGATAAGATAGAGTTTGTGATAAGATACTTGTGGAAAGTGTCGGCTTAGGTTACTGCCGTAGGTCTCGAGCCGTAACCGATGTCATGGTATCAGTAGGATCAGCCACAAGACACTTCCTAGTGAACCAGCGCTCTGCTAACAACGGGTGGCCATCTTAAGTACGTAAAAGGACAACAACCTTCCCGAATGGGTTGTCTTAGCGCAGAAGAAATGTTCACTTTTGAAGTCTACCTAGACGTCGGGTCAAGGCACCCAGTTATATGTGCACCTGTATGCACCCCAGGGTCCACTAGCTATACCCAAGTGCCAGGTCTGCAAGGCATTAAAGGTCTCGTGAATAGCTGCCCCTTGAGTCGTGCCTCGATCTTCGCGGGGCTACATCCATCGCCAAGTTCTGACACCTTGGTGCTGGGTCTTACTTCTGCATTGGACCTGATGCCAAGAGTACCAAGACCGCGCGTGATGGTGTCACAGCTTGGGGTAGATTGCAGAAGTGTGGTGGGTTTATCTGGGTTGTCAGTACTCGGTTTTCTCACGGCCATTGGCTATTGTTTCTGGATGTGATGGAGATGTGCATGGGTGGATAAGTTAAGAGGTATTTGCGATTAGTAGTGTTAAAAGCCTAGTCTAGTTACCGCGTAAATCAGTAGAAGTCCCTCAAACATAAGACGAAGGTCCTCTGTCCTATGTTTATTCGAAAGTTCTAGTTTCCTGCCAACGGCGCTCTCTGATCGCAAGCAACAGGGTAGGAATTGTAGAAGCTGTATCGAGATGCCACATTCACTGGTTCCCTACCACAACCGACAATAGTCCAAGGTCGAAGGAATACTAGAAGAATTATCTTTTCATCACTGCATAAATCCTCGCGCGAGATTGTCAGATCTCTTTTTGGTTACCTACCCACCGAATGAGCGCACTGGAGTATGCGATATCTTCCCCTCTGGTCAGGTGAGGGAATTCTTCCACCCCTTCTGTGACGCTACCTCATTGTTTATTTCCAATTTTTCAACTTGTGATAGACCATCGATTGGTCTACTGTGCATCAGCATGATTGCCAGTAAGTTGCTTTCAACAACATGTCAGCAGAAAACGGCTTATATTCACTCAAGCAAGATCGACCATCGCGTGTAACATCAATGAGTACACCAATCCAATTAACATAGCGATTCCTGTCGCAAAAATTTCTTCTGTTTCAAAATGAAAAGATGACGGTGTTATTTCTTCTCCGAGCTCTATTGTCGGATGTAAAAGAGGGTGACGATCCGTTGTCGGAATTACCAGACCGGAAGCCGGATCACTTCTGTTCATCCGATCCGACCTGACAAGGTCACATAAAAGCGACCGCAATACGCCATCAAGCCACCGACAGCACCGAAAAGTGAATTCTACACATTATTCTTCAATTCCATCACCTCTAAAACACCCACCAAACACCATTTTCGAAAACCAAAAGATCATGTCTCAAATCAAAGTCGCCGTCTACCTCTATCCCCAAGCCGACCTCCTCGACTTTTCCGGGCCAACAGAAGTCTACTGCTACTCGGACCCTCTTGAGGAAGGCAACGCACAGTCGCATCCATTTTCTGTGACCTCGTTCGCTCATGAAAACCCCGTCGTCTCTGGCTCGCCAGCCCTCGTGTACCAGCCCAACATGAGCTTCGCCGACATGGCCACCCAAATCACCGACTACGACATTCTTGTGATCCCTGGCGCCCACGACAAAACCGTCCTCGGTCTCATTGCCAGCGAGAACGGCAAGCAGATATGCGCCCTGATTCGAAAGTTCGCTGCTGCCAAGCCCCGCCCAGAGACCAGAGTCAGATTCTTGCAATCCGTGTGCACGGGAAGTATTATCCTCGCCGCATCCGGTGTACTGGCTGGTCGCAAGGCGACCACGCATCATCTCAGTTTTGAGACGCTGAAGAAGGTGGCAGACGAGGCGGAGGGAGGGAATTCTTCGATTGAGATTGTGAGGCAGCGGTATGTGGATTCGGGCGTAACTGAGGTGGGGACGCGCATAGTGACGGCTGGAGGTGTGAGCTCGGGGATTGATGCTACGATTTACATTGTCGGACAGATATATGGGCAGGCGAAGGCGGATTTTGCGGCGGAGATGGCCGAGTTCGAAAGGAGGGATGTAGCGTGGGGAGTTTAGGATGTACGATCGCTGTACTCGATCTAAATGAGTATTGGACTAGGCATGGGGTAATACTGATCAAATAAAACTTTGAGCAGGAATGTCACGGTTGTGTGTTTCGGAGTGGAATTTCCTGTGTTGACTGCTGCGTACTATTGTACTTTCATATGTTCAACTGAGAATGTTATGGCATACGCGCCTAGTAACGAGCGGACCTTGCAACATAGTCAGCTATAGCTCATCGCCTTTGTGGACTATCTACTAAACCCCTGCATTCCCTTACAACTACCGACTTTCTGTTGCAGGAAAAGAAAACAGCCGGTAATGATCCGCAGTAGGGATTATTAGTTCACCTCAAACGTCTCTGTTGATGTAGTGTGGTTACAATGTCAGCTTTGGGACTACAATCCCACCACTAAGCATATGCGTCTCAATTACAGACGCCTTGAAGGTCATGCTCAAGAACTAGCTAAGTAGGGATGAGAGTGAAGTACTCACAATAAACGGCTAGCATATGATACCAGTGTCAAGTTCGCTTCCACTTAACATGTTGTGGACTAAAGTCTTTACACACATCCACGTGCCACAGTGAAAGCACCCCACTTCTCACTCTTCACCCTCGCTATGAGCTCCTTAGTCAGCCAGATGGAAAGCGAAAGTGAAAGTCTGAATAAGGCCTGTTTTGGATTTAGCGAGCCACGAGCAAACGGAGGCAACAGCTAATATACCCTCGCTCGCTCATCTGCGTGATTGTTACTCCTCACTACCTCGCCAACGACAGGTGCAGTCGTTCTACAACTCAGCTAGAGTAGAGAACAACGGCACTGAAACATAGGGTACGTATACAACTCACTCATCCCACCCCAACCCTCCACCATGCCCTGCAATTTTCGCACGTTCAGGCGCCATCACCCTCGCGCACCTGAGCCCATCGACCTGTCTGTCGGCTTTCCGATGGCACACAAGTACGAGAAGTCTCTCATGAAGGGCTCGCAAGGATATATCGAGCAGTGGACGCATGTGCGGTCGCAGACCGTCATCGTCGTAAAGGTAATTGACAAGTCTCCACACATGCCCCCCGAGATCGAGGTTCTCCGAGATCTGCCTGCCCATAAATCCATAATCAAGTACCTCGGTCACCACGAGGGTCAGCCGTCTTCGGATGAGATCTCGATTCTGTTTGAGTACTGCCCTCAGGGCGATCTCTTCAGCTTTCGCACCATGAGCATCGAGAAGAAGCAGTACAACTACTCCGAGCCGTTTATGTGGTCAGTATTCACGCAGTTGATTGAGGCTCTTGCCTTTCTGCATGAGGGAATTGACGCAGATCATCCTGGCGGACGCGACAACTGGAAGCCTATTGTGCACCGGGACATCAAATTCGAAAACATCCTCATCAAGGCCTTGGGATCCAAAGACGACTGGTCTGACATCGTCATCAAACTCGGAGACTTTGGCATGGCCGGCTTTCACGAGCCTGGCAAAAATCCTCACAATTTCATCGGTACGACGTACTACTGGCCACCCGAAGTCACTTGGAAGACGAGGCTCCTCACGCCCAAGAGCGACATCTGGGGTGTCACGGCTGTTATCCACGAACTGGCGCACAGTTTCGGACCACTTGTGAGCCCGGAGTTGGTCGAAGAGAACTGGTTCAAGGACCATGACGAGGCTATATACCCTGAGCACTGGACCGAAATACACAAAACCAACTACTGGGCGGCAAAGGCACCTCGTAGGGTCATTCCCATCAATCTGGAGCCTCGCGCTCGTATGCCCATCATGGCCATTCTGTCGGATCCGAACTTTGGTGGAAAGGACGGACGTGCCATCAGACTCCGCGAAACTAGGCCCAGCCCCAAGTACTCTGACGAATTGAATGATTGCATGATGGCAGGCTTGGAGATGTCCCCCAATGATCGATGGGAGGCCGGGAAGCTCATTGAATACATTGAAGGAAAACACGCGGACTATGTCTTTCAACAGTGGTGCATTCAGAAACACCGTGAGAAGACTCTGGCACGGCTGGAGGGTAGGGACGAGTCACCGGAGCGGGATATCTTGGGTGTAAAATGGTGAATGGTTTGATCGGCTATCGTCTTTAGTTGGAGTACTTGTAAACTTGGATGGATTTCCAGACGAGCAATTGAGCGGCCGAATACTCAAAAGGCCGTTTAATCCACAGCGTCGATACAAATTGTATAGTAGCGAATACGAGTAACCAGTCGCTTGTTCCTTGCTTGTGTGTTTATTTCTTAGTTCACCTGGCGTCACAGTCAGCTGATCTCACTCTTGGTATGTAGTACCCCTTTCATCCCGCGCCTTGGTCCCGGGATTTGAGCAGTGTGTCAGCAACACTTGAGAACAAGAATGCATTAGCAAGACGCAAAGCCAGATTTTGGCTTTCTGGACATACATGGATTCACATCATGGCACGTCATCTCCGCTAATTTCCGAAACTGACTGTTATCTATGTCATCGCAAATGGAATATACGGCCGTGGGATACCTGGGTCTCAACCACCATGCTCTCATCCAGGTTGTAAACTCGACATCTAAGAAGGGTAGAGCTATGCACTCTGTTGTGCGTCGTCCGCGAAAAGAGAAACGCTCTCTTTGTGCCCTGATCAACGCCACCACAGCGCAATCTCTCATATCTGGAGCTCGGCTCGGCTTGATACGTCTTACGTGTAGTAAGCTCCCGTGCTTGCTTCGCCTCAGATAGCGTGGCCTTTTGACAACGCTAGTCAGGTACAGTTAGTTAGTCCCCTCGTTTTGGATCGATGTCAGAGAAACCTTCATGGTAGCGTTCCGGACCGAACAGAATCAAGACTAAGATCAACGATTCATGGACTCTCCAGGCTTCCGCTAGTTTGTATGGTATTAATATAAGCCGTTGCAGGCCAATAAGCTTACAGAGATCGGTAGCACGCATTCATGGGCCTCACAACCTAAACCAGCCTCGATAAGACGATGACTTTGTCCGTTGGCGAAACCTGCCGTCAGAATTTTGTCTGGGATTTCATTGTCTCTCCCTCCACCGGCCTCTGCCTGTTTCGTTACGTTGTATTTGAGGTCACCCATCGTACATGTTCATTTGTATGGAGATGTTGGTCGCTCAACGTACCTATGTCATCGTCATCGCGATCTTTGTTGTCATCATGACATTTGTTTCCTACGGGTTCAGGGAGCAAGGCGCCAAAGTGATCGACAGGATCATAGAGCCCTCACATAGGTATGCGGCCTGGAAACTCCAGTCTGGTGCTGGAGATGTGTTTGCTAACCATCAGCCTAGATCATCTCAGTCTGGCCTGCGAGAGACGATCATCAACCTTTTCCAGTCTATCAAGCACGATCCCCGCGCGCCTGACTATATCGACCCGTCCGGCATATACTACAAAGGAGGAGAGAACCCGATATGGAAAAAGCCCTTGGGTAAGAAAGTCTTGATCGTCGACATCGATACGCGCAACCCGACTGGAGAGAACGAACTCTTAAACCCGGAACGGATTGACTGGGACACGCTCGAGAGCAAAAACGGCGGCTTGGTGTCCACCGCAGTGATGAATCATTATCTTTACGCCATGATCCACGGATACGACTACAAGTTCTACCACGCGCAGGAGATAAAAGATCACTACAGCACCTGGATCTCGCCCCACGTATTCCGTGAACTGTTACCCGACTATCAGTTCGTAGTCGCTATGGATGCGGACGTTGTCGTTGCACATCTTGAACTCCCATTGGAATGGCTATTCAACCGTTGGGGCATCCAGGAGGGAACCTCTATGGCGCTGCCATGGGATACCGAGGAGATTCGCCAAGGCGCATCCATCAGCACAGACAGCAAGGGGCTTCGCGTCCTGAACACTGGCCTCGTCATCGCCCAGAATTCGAGTTTCACATTGGAACTGCTTGAGGCGTGGCGCGACTGTACATCCGACACACGCTACAAAGGCTGCTCAAGATGGAAATACGAATGGAGCCACGAACAGCGCGCATTCTCCGAATACATCCGTTACGACTTCAACAAGACACCAGAGACGATTGTTGCCTTGCCTTGTGACGATGCTGTAGGCTGGCCGGGTTTTCGCCAAGAAATACTCACTAACCACTTGGAAAATGAGGACGTCAGTGATTGCAATGGAACCATGTTCCGACACTTTACAAAAGATAAGAGCATGGTCAAGGACAGTGCTGCTGCCAGTGTGATGCAGATCTTGAGCGCAGTGATCCAGCAGAATATACTGGGCCATTTACGCCAGCTGTGGTACAATGAACCATAGAGCATGTCGTCACCCCGTACTTTGCACTCGCCAGCATTAGAAGTCAAGGACTAGGTTCACGAATGAGCGGCTTAATTGCGGAAAGAGATGGATTGTGATCATAGAATGGGTTCGAAAGGCTTTTGCTGTCGCTGCCTCGACGCATGTCAACTGCCCGAGACATCCGGAGAGATGCAAATGTGTTCTGAGGTATCTAGATTCGTGTTAAAGACCATTCATCTCGAGGACTAAGGCAGAATGTTTGTGTGAGGCGTCAGAGCTATCTTCTACTCGCGCATCGTATCCCAAGCCTGCTACGACCTCTTGCATCCGGGCTAGTATACACAAACCACAGTATGCGCGAGATCGAGCGGGAACTGGAGACACTCGGTTCAAGTGTAATGTTGGATCGTCATGTGCAAATGGAATTGAAGAGGGCCAGCCAGAATTGCGACGTACCTGCATTTATGGATTCGCTGCATCGCATGCTCTTCCGCATAATTCCACGTACGAAGGTGGAGAAGGCGTTTGCGGTGGGTAGAGAGGAGAGGGAAGGGACAGCCGCACATGCCGGAGAAAATGGGTCCGACGAAGCTAGCGCGCCACGCACGGGTCACTTGTGCGTTGCCTTGTTTGTCCGTCATAGCTTCACAAAACTTGTGCATTATCCATCAACATCTACTCCGTATGCCGCCTATTCAACTTTACAGGGCTGTCTTCTACGAAATGTCCTGAGGTTTTACTACGACCCAATTCTTATCTGCGGTGACCTCCCTGCCATTCGCAATCTGCGCCTGAGTGTTGTTCTTGATTTCCTCCTGCAACTGCTTGAAGTATGAATCTTTGCGGTTGATCCAGAGATGAATTCCTCCGCGACTGGTATCAACCCCGTGAAAGTGCATATACGTATCACTTCCGGGGGTATCGCCTCCGACCAAGATAGGACGCTTCCACTGGTCGATGTATGTCAATATGCCCGCCCATTTTCCAGAGAACCAGGTGGCAGGAGTCCAGAGATAGGGAGTCACAACCAAGTCAAGGTTGGTAGTTTGGTTGTACGTGTTCTCTAAAAACTGCTTTCGCGCATTCGTGAGCTCGCCTGATGTAGCGTTCTTGAGGACTGTAGTAACGCCAATGACGTTCTCAGGCGGTACGTTGTACCCGTATTTGGGATCGCTGGCTACCATGCGCACAAGCTCTTCGTGTGAAGCACTCATAATGTAGACAGCGATGCCATTTTCCTGGAGCGCGCTGTATAGTTCTACGATACCCTTGAAGGGCTGCGGTGTGTGAACGCTGCTGGTTACAACCTCGTCGCCGTCCCAGTATTGGGTTGGGATGGTGGAGTTGTATCCCATCAACTCATCAACGTAGCCCTTTAGCTCGCGGAGCGTGAAGCCGGACCATACTTGCGCAGCCCACGGATAGCACAGCAGCGTGTCAATGTCGCACAGGCGGTTGTAGTAGCTGAAGAGGGATTCTGTGAAATTTGCTGTGTCCTTGAAATCAATCAGCTTGAGGCTAGGATCCAGATTGTCGCGCTTGAGGATGCCGCGGTTCTCGAGGAAAGGAAGAAGCGACTCCTCAATATCGTAGTGCCAGCTTGTGTTGTCCATGTCAAACACTGCGTAGTTGCTCTGGTTCGCGTTTCTTGCGATCATTTTATCGAGAGCTTTCGCAGCCTCGGGAGGCCAGTGCTTCAGTTGGGTCTTGGGATGAGCGTGAGGTGTTGCTGAACTGAAGGAACCCAACCCTAACCCTAACCCTA